>PVIY010033467.1:0-28026 GCA_004026745.1 Myrmecophaga tridactyla
GGGCAGCCTACAGGGCCTCATTTTTCGCTGGCAAAATGAAGAGATTGAATGTGTTTTCCTCTTAAGTCCCTTTCAACTTAAAAATTATGTAAGCTTCTGAAATAACACTCCAGTATAGGACATAGTCCATCTACTCCTTCCTGGCCTGATTTTCTCCTTTTGGTAGTACAGCACAAGAGCAGTGCTGGATGGGAACATAAATAATCCCCTTTGAATATATACACCATGTAGCAGAAGTTGTTAGTGCCAATATCTGCATCTCTCTCCCAGAGGGCTGTCTCCCAAACCATGTGTCCCACTCTACCCCTGTCCCCCTCTCCAAGCACCTGAAAAAGTCCTCAACCAAGGAGTAATGGGAATTGATGTATAGGTTTCTCCAGCTCCCTCCTGCCCCACAAGGGGATCAGGTGGGATAATTTAGAGGCAGAGTTCTCTGTTTTTCCTGAGTTTCAATGCCTTCTATGGCCCTTGAATTATAATATATTCTTTAGCAGCTTCCTTTCCTTCCCTGTCTCGCTTTTCCCACTCCCCTAACACAGCCTCTGCACCTCACAAATGAACTGCTTGCATTGGAATCCTTGCCACAAAGTTTGCTTCTGGGGAAACCCAAAAGAGGATATGTTATCTGAACACTTCAATCTCTGGTTGATGAGGTTATCACCTTGAGCATGCTGCAAAAATATAAGTAATGTTCTAGAGCAAGATTCCTTTGGGTTATATCATTCTTTTATAGGGGAATATAAAGACAAAGTTTCTCCCAGAACCCACAATTATCCCCTGAAAGTTAGGTCCCTTGAGAAACATAGTATATTAATCTATGAATGAACTCCTTGATGAAGTCCACCAACTCCCTAAACAGACAATAGAATCACTCAGGAGAAAGAGGAAAACCTGGCCTTTTTCCAGGGGAGGTTAGAAGATGCCCTAAAGAAGTATACTAATGTAAGCCCAGACTCCCAGGAATGTCAGATTTTGCAGGGCACCCATTTCATTAGCCAGTCTGCCCCTGATATTCAGAGAAATCTGAAAAAGTTTTCCATGGGCCTGTAAACTCCTACTAATGACCCATAAGAATTTCCTTTTCTGTTTTAATCAGCTCAAGGCCAAGAAAGAGAAGAAGGCAAAGAGAGGTAAGCAGAAGAACAGAGACAAGCTCAGCTTATTGCAGTCACCATTAAAAGTGCTCTGTTTCCTCGAGGTCACCCAAACTGTGGCTCTAAGCTTCAAGGGCTTTGCTTCATCTGTCTGTTAGAGGGCCATTGACAGCAAAAGCGTCAAAAACCTCAAGACAACCCTTGACCTCAGGGTCCACCAGGGCCCACCTCAAGTGCCAGCAATGTGGGCACTGGGCCAGGAACTGTACCATTCTCCCTAAAAGGGGGTAGCACAGCCCCTTGAGTCCTGCTTGTGACAAGTGAAGAAGACTGAGCATGCCCAAGGTGACATATGGCTCTGCTGACTTCACATCAACCTAGAAGAGACTCAGGTGATACTCAATGTGGCAGATAAGATTATTAATTTCTTAACTAATACTGGAGCCACTTACTCTGTCCTGAATTGCCACTCTGGACCTACCTCCATTCGGACTTGCCTAGCTATGGGAATTAATGGTAAGGCCAAAACTAGGATCTTCACTATCCCTCTCCTTTATGTCCCTTTGATTTATCATTGTCCCTGAATGCCCCACCCACTTCTGGGGAAGGATCTTTTTCACTCCCTGAGGGCCACCTTAAGACTAGTAGACCTGGCTAGTGCTTAGCCCTTGTTAACTCTGAGGCCTTTACTAGATCAAGGCCTCTTGGCATCCCAAAGGAGATCCTTGAGCAAGTAGACTTATCTCATGGGATGAAGGCATCCCAGGGCAAGCCCTCTGAGTAGCCCCCATCTGCTTTCATGTTCTCAGTCCTAAATTTTAAAATATCACATTTTTTTCTATCACTCCTCACCCTGAATCTCAATACTTATTTGCTTTTGACTGGCAGGGACTTAATGATAAGATTCCTGCCCAGCTCATTTAGATAGTGTTGCCCCAAGAGTTTTAAGATAGTCTCCATATCTTTGGGAATGCCTCAGCAGCAGACATTACTGACCTCCAGCTGCCTCAGAGCAGGGTCTTACGATGTTAATTTTATGAACTAACATATTCCTAATATGAAAGTAAATTCTGTTTGTTGTAGTTATTACTGGCCATAGGCCCTGAATGGATACGAAAAATTGTGGAAAATTTGAGAAAATGAATTTTTTAGTCTTACTGACTACATGCCCTAGATGAATATGGAAAGTTATGGAGAGTTTAAGAAAGTGAGTTTTGTTTGTTTAGTCATTGCTGGCTACAAGCCCTGAATGGATATAGATAGTTACAAAAAGTTTGAGAAAATAAATTTTGTTTATTGTCAACCATGCTAACTAAAATTTGATAAGCCTATCTAAGGAGCACAGATTTTCCTAAAATAAAATGGCTAGCTTTAATATGTAAGACAAGACCTGAATGAATATGTTTTATCACTGTTAAAATAATGTAAAGTGTTAGTCCTCTCATAAAAAGTTATAAAATGTTTTTCTTAACCATCTAAGTACCCTGTCTAGAAAACAAAGATTTTATATCATATCAGAATAATATCCTTGTTGATATGTACATTGACTTTATCATCCTTTATTTCAAAATACAAGTCTTCTCACTCTTAAAAGAAAACTTTCAAAGGATTTGCTCTTTCACCCTGTGAAAGAGAGGTGCTGAAATAGTTACAAAGGCTCACAGGTCCACAGCCCTGCCCCCAGATAGGTCAACTCAAAAAGCAAAACTAACCACCCTCATTTGAGCTCTAGAACTAGGAAAGGGAAAAGGCTAAATCTCTACACTGATTCCAAGTATGCCTCACTAGTCCTGCATGCTCACATACTTTCTCACAAACATTGGACCTGCCAAGAGATACTCAGTCTCTTAAATTCTAGCTTTTGCTGACAAAAATAGTTGTAATTCATTGTCCTGGCCAACAAAAAAATGATACTAAATCTCTCAATGGAATAACTGGGCCGACACAGCAGCCAAAGCCACAGCCCTATCAGCCAAGCCCCTTCTAAGCCTCAGTCCTGCACCCCTTACCTTTCCACATGCACCCTCCTATTCCCCAGTTGAGCAGGGATGAGTGCCCAGGTAGGATTCACTCTTGGACCTAAAGGATGGTAATCCCCTTCTCTCTTCCCCAGTCTCTCTTAGTGAATGCCTCTCCTATGGCCCACTCACTTCTATCCTCCTCTTCCTATTGATCAGCCCCTATATTTTTAAGCTTCTCTCTAAGTTTATTTCTTGTAGACTAGAAGTCTTTCATACCAAACTAATGCCTATGAGAGATTTTCAGTCATTCCAACTGTCTCTCCAGACTCCTCCCCTCTCAACCTAAATGAGACAGCTAGGAAGTTGTATGCCCCATCAGATAGGGCCTACACCCACTGAGAAGCAGGAAGCAACTATAGAAGATACACCTCATCCCTCATCAACCCTTACGATTAAGGGGCTAGGACTCTCTGAGGGGGAATTTGAGGTAGACTAGAGCAGGAACCTGACAGGAGAAAGATACCATGAAGATGCCCTTTAGAAGGATGGTTAATGAAAGTCAAGAGGGCCTAGCCTGCAAGACAACCTGCCTGGAGCTACCCATCTCTATAAAACACCTAGTGGCAGCTGACCCACCCAAACAAATTGTCTACCATCAGGCACCACCATGGAGAGAACGAGGGTAGGAGAAAGGCCCTGAACAAGACAGGGGGAGGGGGAGTAAGCAAAGGTAAGCAATAAAGGCAGATTGTCCCACAGTGCCAGAGCCTTTCACTGCTTGCCTTATCTTCTTGTGAGAGTGCCTCCATGATCTTTCTCTGCATGTGTACTTAATAAATTTTCTGCCTGCTTGAGATAATAGAATGTCTCAGCATCCATTACACCACAGAAAATGAGTCTCAACTGGTTACAGCCAGTGATTGGATCAAGAAAGGGGTCTGTGACCAATCCTGGACACTATCAGGGTATATTAATTGGAATTGGGAAAAGCTAAAATTTTGGCTTAGGGATCACCAGACCTGGTAGGGCTTCCTTCTATTTTGTTGCCCTACTACACATGCTTACCATCTCCAAAGTCATCTTGTACTCCAAGATCATCAGTGAAGTTTTCGCCATTACATTAATCTTCGAGTCAGCCTGCAGAAAGGAAGAAAGGGTGAAGAAGAGCATACTCCCTTCCTTTAAGATACTTCCCCTCTCTCCTTGTATCTCCTGGTTTAAAACTGAGTTACATGGCCATGCCTAGCTGAGAGAGGCTGGAAAATAAAATCTTTATTCTGGGGAGTCACTTTGGTCCAGCTAAAAATTTGGGATTTGTTATTGAGAAATAAGGGGAAGGTGGATATTGAAGGGTAACAACTATACTCTGTCACAGGAAAAATCAATGAAGGGATTTGTTCCTCCATAAAGAAGAGAACAAAGGAGATGCTCTCTTTCTTTGCTACATGTTCTGGTGATTGATTTGATGCCTGGAATTGTTGCAGCCATCTTGCTATGGGCTTGAAGTGAAGCATACACCGAGGTTGTTAGAACAGAGAGATGGAAACACCCTTGCTCCTGATGACATTTTTGCATGCAGAACCAATCAACCCATAGATTTCCTTAATGCCAATCCTATTATTGTGTAAGAAAACTAACTTATGTAGGTTTTTAGCAGTTTGGTTAGTTTTATGTTTGTTTTCTATTGTAGCTATAACAGATTACCACAAACTTAGCTGCTTAAAACAACACCCATTTATTATCTCAAAGTTCCCATGGGTCAGAAATCTGGAAAAAGAATGGCTCTGTTGGTTCAGGACCCACAAGACTGAAATTCAGGTGTTGGCAAGACTGAGCCCCCATCTGGAGGCTCTGGGGGAAAATCCACTGCCAAACTCATTGAGCTTGTGGGCTAAAGTATGTTATATGCACCTGTAGAACTGCAGTCTCTATTTGTCGTCACCCAGCATTCATACTCAGCTTCTAGAAGCCATCTCCTCCTCAGCTTGTGGCCCCCTTCCTCATTTTCCAAGTCAGAAATAGCAAGTTGAGTCCTTTTCGTACTTAGACTTTTTCAAATGTCCTTTTCTGCCTCATCTCTCTAACTGACACTTTCCCCCTCCCCTTCTACTTTTAAAGGCTCATGTGATTTTATTAAGCCTACCCAGATAGTCCAAGAAAATTTCTCTATTTTATGGTTAGTTGTCTAGAGACCTTGGTTACAACTGCAAAGTCACTTCACAACAGGACCTGGATTAGTGTTTGAAAAGCCAGGGGATGGGAATCTTGGGGGTGGGGGAGAGGTATCATTAGATTTCCTCTGACTACACATTCCTCATAGCCCCAAGTATCCTGAAGGGCTCATTCTCCTCCAGAAGAAAGAATACATCTCCTTAGATTGACTTTTTCACAAAGGCAGGGGAACTGGCTCAGTGTTACAAAGAACTTAGATCCTAAGACAGACCAATGTGAATGGCATAGACAGTAAGAGGCTAGCCCTAACAACAGGCAAGAGCTTTTTCTTTGCTGTGTTATTTTGAATCTGGTTATTTTGCTAATTAGAATCATACTGCTCACTCTCCCATTTTCTGCTGAGGTGATGCTTGTCAAGTTGCAATCAGTGTTTTTGGTTTATTTAAAATCATCCCCAAATTCACACTTATTCTTCTCTGAGTGACAAAAACTTGTTATTCAAGAAATATATATTATTGATTTCAAACTCGTGCCTGAAAATGTAGCTGCCTTCTGGCAATCCTTAGTTTTAAAATACCTTCCTAGAAAATATATGAACAAGAATTAGTTTAAAGTAAGTCTTGTAGTATTCTGATATGACCTTTTCTCTGTGTCCCAGAGGGAAGCGAGGAAAATTGAAGGAAAAACAAGAGTAGCTAGGTGGGCAAAAATATCCTTAGATAAACAAAATCAAGTACAAATGTCTTTTATGAAGAAAATCTCCTTCAATAAAACTAAACTGGGGGCAGGCAATGGTGACTCAGTGGCAGAGCTCTTGCCTGCCATGCAGGAGACCCAGTTCATTTCCTGGTGCCTGCCCATGAAAAAAAATTAACTAAATTGGAAAGTCTCCATGGCAATGTGGGGCATGACTCCTAGGGATGTGCCTGGTCCTAGAACTGTGGAATCAACAACGTCTCTTGACCAAAAAGGGGAAAAGAAAAGTAACAAAATAAAGTATCAAGGGCTAAGAGAATTCAAATAGAGTTGGGAGTCTATTCTAGAGGCTATGCTTATGTACACTTATGTTTACACAACCTGCAGCTAGATATTGCTAATTGTCATGGTTTGTCAAGTCCCAACCAACATCATTCCTGTTACTATTAACCCTAAAGAATGCCTAGGGTTCTATCTGAGATGCTACAAAAGATTCATGCATTAAGATTATTTTCCAGAAACCTACAACCTCCAGATGATTCCCAGGCCAGATAAGTCCTGGAACCCAGCAGGGCCAGCCTCTCCAAGAACATCAACTAGTTCCATCCCCCTATCCCACAATGTTGACACCCCTTTCCAACATGAAGAAGTTAGAATTGACATAGCCCAAATACCCCTAAAGAGTGGGAGAAGGATCAAAGGAGAAGAAAGAATTATAACAGAAATGATAGGATTAACAAATGAATGTGACTGCTGAATCATTATATTGATATTTCTTTTAGTCTCCAGTGTCTAAGAGCAGCTAGAAGGAAAAATTGTGGAACTGTATCGCATACCAAACTTTGAAATCTGTTCTATAGCTATTTTTTACAATGTACTTTGAAATTAACTTTTGTGTGTATATGTTATATTTCACAAAAAAAATGTTTTTATAAAGACTATATTGGCTAACATAGGCTTCTCTGTTTGTAGTCTATAAATCAATCAACCCCCAGGTTTGTTCTTAATCTTGAATTCTGTCTTCATCCACAGTGAAACCTATAATTTTGGACCATGTAGGTGTGTATGTAGATAGTACAGGTATTATTTTCTCCCATTGATAAGACAGAGGGACTAAAAGTTCACACCAAGGTATGAGGGGCCTTGGCTCAGGTCACATAAAAAGTCAATAGTAGGACCAGTGTTGCAGTTACAGGTAGAAACATATTGCAGAGGACCTTAGACTTAGACCATCCTACTCCACCCCCACCCCCAGTGTTTGTGGCTCTGTTCCTCATTTCACAGCTCAACATATTGGATCTAACCACAGTTTAACTCCTCCAATATCAAGAATTGTTTGCCTCTGTGAGGATACATCAGACAATAGACTGAACTCAAAAGACCTGCTGTCTGGGCTCGCACATTCTTGGCTCAGGCTGGATGGCAGCATCTACGAAGTCTGGACTCTTGTCCCAGCATCAGGTAAAGGGACTAATCTGAGGCAGTAAAATTGCTGCCATAAATAAAATTGCATTCACCTTTTATGGGGATTGTCATCTATAAATAGGACCTATGAGTATTAATTCAATTGGATAAATGGTAAGAGGTTAGGAATTTGTGAGGGCAATTTTATATTGCAAATAGTAGTATATTGGGATACAAAATCGGGGTTGTTACAATCATACAGATGTGCAGGAAAATACACCTTCTTTATATTCTCTGTAACTAATCTGGTTTGACTTTAGAGTCACCCCACCTACCCAGAGACTATTGAGAGAAATGAAATAAATATACAGCCCAATTTCAACATAGACTGACCCAATCATCAAGACAGTACCTTTAGGAAATACCTAGTATTTTCTTGGGACAAAATGCTTGTTTCAGCCTTCCCTCCCCTGTCTCCCTTCTTAACATGATGTCTGGGTGAATGTGGAAAGGATGTTACTTTCTCATACTCATGGAAGCCAGAAAATGGGAGGGCCTTAGGGCAGTGTCAGCTGCCTCCAATGAACTGGAAAAATGTCCCTGCTTACATCCACAAGCAAGTAGGAGCCCACATGATCTGATCTCAGCTGATCAGAGCCCAGAGATGCTCCCAGAAGGTACAACCCTCACCCTATTCTTGGGCTGCCACCCCTACCATCTGCCATTCCCTTCATTGTGTTCCTGACCAATTAGTCATACCGAGCCTCTGCTGTGAGTGCACCTAATCCCTCTCAGCTCAACATCCATGACACTAGTATGACATAGTCTCAGAAAAGCCCAACATCAGGGCTTCCTCCAGCCTAGCCCTAGAGTGCCACTAGTAACTGTTGATGTGGCTGCATGGCAAATTGCTTTGCAACCACTCAGAACTTGGGATCCCTCTCTCTTACTCACTCCTCCACCCCAATTGTTTTCAAAGAGTAGAGGTTTTCAGACCATGGTTCGCTGACCAGAGACCTTCTCAGGGATCTACAAAGTCAAAGCTATTTTCACAATAATACTACATTATTTGCCTTTTGTATTCTTAGTCTCTCACAAGCGTAGAATAGAGTTTTCCAGAGGTTACATAACTTCTAATAGCACAACAATTTAAGGCAAAAGCAGATATGAGAATCTAGCTGTTTTTATTAAACCAAACATTAAAGTTATAAAACAAGGCCTCTCTTTTCTCCATTTTTTTTTCCTTTGGAAAAGAGTTTTCTATTTTTTTTAATATTATTCATGTTAATATGTAATGGGTTTATTACTGATATTTTAAAATAAATTACACCTGAAAATTTTAAATTTTCTGTTTTAATTTCTAATGAAGCGAATATCAAGATCTACCCACAGAAACTAAAGCTCTGAAGAATCTTCAATAATCTTTAAGTGTAAAAGTGTCCTAAGATCAATGACTCCCAGGGATGAGCCTGGCTCTGGCACTGTGGGATCAACAATGCCATCCAGATAAAAGGGGGGGAAATAAGTGTAACAAATAAGGTATCAGTGGCTGAGAGAGTTCAAAGAGAGTCAAGAGGCTACTCTGGAGGTTGCTCTTATGCAAGCTTCAGTTAGACATTGCTACCTATCATAACTTGCCAAACCCCAACCAAAACCATTCCTGCCAATCTTAAAGAACACCGAGGATAATATATAGAATTCTGCAAAGGTTCCATGTACTAGGGTAAATTTCCAGAAACCTACAACATCCAGAAGAGTCCCTGGACCAGATAAATCCTGAAATCTAGAGGGCTCAACCTCTCCAGAGCATCAGCTAGTTCCATTTCCCTACCCCATATTATTGTCAGCCTCTTCCAACATGAAAAAAGTTAGAATGGGCATAGCCCAAATACCCCTAAGGAGTGGGAAAAAAATCAAAGGTGATGGTTGAGCTATACAGAGAAGGTAGGGTTTAACAAATGAATATGATTGCTGAATCATTAAATTGATATTTTAGTCTCCAGTATCTTAGAAGACCTAGAAGTAAAAACCTAAAATTATGGAACTGTAACCCATGCCAAACTCTGAAATCTGTTCTACAACTAATTGCTGCAATGTACTTTGAAATTTATTGCTTTTATGTATATATGTTATTTAAAGAGAAGGCGTATAACAGAGAAGATAGGATTTAACAAATGAGTATGACTGCTGGATCATTATATTGATATATCTGTTGATCTCCAGTGTCTTGGAGCAGCTTTAAGAAAATACAAAAAATCATGGAACTGTAACCCATACCAAACTTTAAATTCTGTTCTATAACCATTTGTTAAAATGTACTTAGAAATTTATTGCTTTTTTTTTTACATATGCGATATTTCACAATAAAAAAAAACATTAAAAAAAAGTTAGAATGGGCATAGCCCAAATACAGTAAATGTTGGGAGAAAGATCAAAGGAAAAGGTGGAGTTATAACAGAGAAGTCAGGATTTAACAAATGAGTATGACTGTTGAATCAGTATATTGATATTTCTTTTAGTCTCCAGTATCTTGGAGCAGCTAGAAGGAGAAACCTAATATTGTGGAACTGTAACTCATACCAAACTCTGAAATCTGTTCTATAACTAATTGTTGCATTGTACTTTGAAATTTATTGCTTTTTGTATATATGTTATATTTGACAATAAAATTAAATTAAATTAAAAAGCTAAAATAAATAAATAAAATCTACACACACACATTCACAGCAAGTTCTGAGGCCAAAATGTTTGAGAACAGCTGGTGTAGAGAAATTATTAGGGTAACAGCAGGGTGCTGGCACCACTCCTAGGCCTAGGGGAAGGGTGGAGAAGTTGGGGACCAGCACGTAGAGATGGAGAGGAGGGAGTAGGGAGGAGACAATCTGCTAGGACAGAGAGACTGGGACAGGGATGCTTTCCTCTGACAGAACTTAATCTGAAGCCAGAGAGAGAGCTGTAGGTGAGGGCCTTGCTGATACATGCCCAGCTCCCCCCACCAAGAGCAACATGGAGAAGGGTGGAGGGTCTGGAGAAGCAAATGCAAGAGACCTAGAAAGTTGACTTCCCCTTGTCATCACTTCCTTCTTACTTCCCCCAACCTCCTGATTAAGAAAACTAAGATTTTTTTATTCCTCAACCATTTGAGTAAACTGTATATGAACTAAGTCCTTCAGATTCAGTTGTTGGTATATTAAAGGAAAAGATAAAAGTGTGTGTAAAAACTTAAAATAAATGGACTGGCTGGCAACTATTATTCTGTTATTTAACCTATAGTTAGCACATCAGTAGCTGAAAATGCCCTTGATCTTTTTTATTTCTTCTATAACAATTTCTAATATTCTCTTATATCCAGGGAAGACCAAAAAGCAAAAGAGAAAAACAAATTATTCAGTTTTAAACTATTACTATTACTACTGACAACTTGTGAACACAGGATTTTAAAAAGAGGTTCTTCGTTTTCACATAAAGCTGTAGTTATTCGTTTCATCTCAGTTGGAAGGCTTCAGATAGTTCAGTATAGTAGACCTTGGTCTCTGAAGCCAGATTGCTTAGTTTGAATCCTGAATCCATTATTTACTAACTGTGTGTCCTGTAAGTTGCTAAATTTTCTGTGCCTCAATTGTATAATTTCACAACTACAGAATGGGGATAATACTAGTATGTACCATATACCAACAAATTAGATAGCATAGATAAAATGGACAAAGTCCTAGAAACACACAAACTATCTACATTGACTCAAGAAGAAATGGAAGATCTCAATGTACCAATAAAAGCTAAAGAGATAGGATCAGTAATCAAAAACCTCCAACATAGAAAAGCCCAGGATCAGATGGCTTCACTGGACAATTTTACCAAACATTCCAAAAAGAATTAACACCAACTGCTCAATTTGCACACCAATGTTCATAGCAACATTATTCACTATTGCCAAAAGATGGAGGCAACCCAAGTGTCCATCAATAGATGAATTGATAAATAAAATATGGCATATACATACAATGGGGTATTATTCACATGTAGGAAAGAATGAAGTCCTGATGCATGTGACAACATGGACAAATCCTGAGGACATGGAATTGAGTCAAATAAGCTGGTCACAAAAGGAAAAATATTGCATGGTCTCACTAACATGCACTAATTATAATAAGCAAACTCATACAGTTAAAATATAGAAAATAGGTTACAAGGAGATAGAACGAGGTAGCAAATGGGAAGCTGATTCTTAATTTGGGCAGAATTTTTATCTAGGTTGGTTGCAAATGTTAGGAAATGGGTAGAGGTGATGGTAGCCCATTATTGTGAGTATAATTAACAGCACTAAATTTGGGATGTGATTGTGGCTGAAAGGGGTAGTTTAGGGTCATGTATGTCACTAGAAGGAAAGGTAGATGATAAAACATGGGACTGTATACACAATGAATCCTGTTTTGGACAATGACTGTAGTTAATAAGAATGCTCATTCATGAACTAGAACAAATGTACATCACTGTTACAAGGTATTAATAATAGGTGGTCTATGGGGAAAATACACCTAATGCGAACTATGGAGTATCGTTAACAGGAATATTTTAATATTCTCTCATCAGTTGTAACAAAGATTCCAAACCAATGCTAAGGGTCATAATAGGGTGTATACAAGGTATGGGGTTTTCCTTTTTGGAGAAGTGAAAATGTTCTAAAATTGATTGTGGTGATAATGCTCAACTCTGTGATTATACTGTAAGCCATTGATTGTACATTTTGGATAAATTGTACAGAGTATGATTGTATCTCAATGAAACTGATTTTTTAAAAAAGACAAACTACAGAATTGGAGAAAATGTTTGGAAACCACAAATCCAAAAGACTTTAATATCTAGAATATATTTTTAAAATGCTACCACTCAGTAACAAAAGGACAACTCAATTTAAAAATGGCCAAAAGGCTTGAATAGACATTTCTTCAAAGAAGATATATAAAGGCCAAAAGCACATGAAAATATGCTGAACATCATTAGCTATTAGGGAAATGCAAATCAAAGCAATCAATGAGAAACCATTCCACACTCATTAGAATGGCCACTATTGAAAGAAAAATGGAAAATAACAAGTGTTAGAAAGGATGTGGAGAAACAAGACTCATTTCTCATTATTCATTGTTGGTGGGATTGTGAAATGGTACAGCCACTTTAAAAAACAGTTTGGTGATTTCTCAGAAAGGCAAGTATAGAATTACCATATGATCCAGCAATCCCATTTCTAGCACCCAAAAAGAAATGAAAGCAGGGACTCAAACAGATATTTGCATGTCAGTGTTCATAGCAGCATTACTCACCATTGCTGAATGATGGAAGCAAGCTAAGTGTCCACCAACAGATAAATGGATAAACAAAACATGGTACATACATACAATGGAACATTATTCAGCTGTGTAAAGAAATACATTTCTGATGCATACTACAACATGGATAAACCTTGAAGACAGCATCTGGAGTGGAATAAGTCAGACACGAAAGGGCAAGTATTATATAACAGATATAAAAAATTAGAATAAATAAATTCATAACCAGAAGCTAAAATTCAGGTTACCAAGGGATAGATAGGGGTAGGAAAAGGGGAGTTGATGCTTCATTGGAACAGGATTTCTGTTTGGAATGATACAAAGGTTTTGGTAAGGATTAGTGGTAACAATGACAAAACAATATGAATATAAATAATACCACTGTATAGCATAATCAAAAATGGATAAAATTGGAAATTTTAGGTTGTATGTATATTACCAGAATAAATTTTTAAAAAAACTGATTCTATGATAGAAATAGTGAATTCTAAGAGAAACTATGGACTACAGTTAATAGTACAATTATAATAATACTCTTTCATCAGTTGTAACCAAGATACTACACTAATGCAAACTGTCAATAATATGGGGGGTATATGAGAACTTTGTATTTTCTGTGTGATTTCTCTATAAAATTCAAACTTTCTAATAAAAAATATTATGAACTAAAGAGATGAAACTTATAACATTGTCACAAGGATTAACAAAAAACATTTGTGCATCACTTAGAAGTACATTGCCCTAGGTAAGTACTCAGTAAATCCTCTGTTTTAACTGAAGAGTTGAATGGTAGCCCCTGAAACATATGTTCTTGCCCAAAAATCATGAGTTGAATGGTAGCCCCTGAAACATATGTTCTTGCCCAAATTTATGGAACATGTGAATGTTGTTATTTGGAAAAGGAGTCTTTACAAATATAACTTAAAGGTCTTAAGACCTTAAGAAAACAACATCACACTGGATTATTTGGGCGATTGCTAAAGCCAATGACAAATATCCTTATAAGACCGAGGCAGAGGGAGGTGTGGCAGGAGCAGAGACTGGTGTGATGCAGCCACAAGTCAAGGAATGCATGCCAATAGCCAACAAGAGCCGGAAGAAGCAAAGAACAGATCCTCTCCTAGAGGTTCCGGAGGGAGTGTGGCCCATCTGACACCTTTATTTCAAACTTCCTCATCCAGAATTGTGAAAAAATGAATTTTGGTTGCTTTAAACCACCCAGTTTCTGGTAATTTGTTACAGCAGCCACAGGAAACTGATACAGTGTATGTATGTGGGGAGGGGAGGTGGGGGATGAAAAGGAAGGACAAGAATATGCAACATATATATCATCTCAGGTCCTTTAAAAGTAAAAATGCTTACAAAATGACAAGAAAAAAATGGAATTGGCAAGTGAAAAATAGACAAAGAACATTGGTAAACTTCAATATATTTTGTCTCAGTTTCAGTCCTTTACATTTGGAAATTTGTATCAGCTTAGACACTGCCATCGAAATGATAACTGTCTCCTTTCCTTTCCATTTGCACTTTGCTAGTGAAATGATAACTATGTCTCCCTCTCTGCTTAGACTTGCTATGTGAAATGGTAATGACTTCATCTCCCCTTGTTAGAATCCATAAAAGCCTTGGACCCTTAGAACTGGGGAGACAGATTTTGGGCCACTAGGCCATAAGACCTCCTGCTTTATACCTGGCTATAAACGTTTTCTCTCTCTGAAATCCCAGTGTCTCAGGAATTGGTCGTTGAGTGTCTCAGATAGAGAATTCACTGCCTTTGTCCAGTAACAGTTTGGTGACTCTGGTGGGGTCAGAATGTCCTAAGAAGCAAGGAGGCCATCTGTTTGAGGCTCTGGGGTCCTGGGTTTACAGGTGAGAGTGGAAACTGAGCGCTCTGTGGCTGACAGACGTTCTTTAGCCTAAGAGGCTCAGCAAGCGGGTTCTCCGCTGTGCTGCTGGCACCCCACACCCTTTTGGCATCTTACTTAATAAGTTTCAAAGAAAGAAACTGTTTCCAGTTCCAAGTCTGGATATTTGATTGAGTGGATTGGGAAGTCAGTTGGGAGGGTTGAGTCCCCTAGACCAATAGGTCTGAGCCCTGGGTCTTGCTTCCACAATGATCTCCCTTTGTCTGACCTCTTCCATTCTCTGTGGGGTTTGAGGCCCTGACTGGGGTTTGTCTGTTGAGAATACTCCTGGAACTGATTGTAAAAACTCAGAAATTGATAGCACAATACTACCTAATGTAACACAATAATGTGAGAACACTGAATGAAGCTAAATGTGAGAATGATAGAGAAGGGAGGGCTGGGGGCACAAATGAAATCAGAAGGAAAGATAGATGATAAAGGCTGAGATGATATAATTGAGGAATGCCTAGAGTGTATAATGATAGTAACTAAATGTACAAATTTAAAAATGTTTTTGCATGAGGAAGAGCAAAGGAATGTCAGTACTGCAGGGTGTTGAAAATAGATGGCAATTCATATTTTAAAACTTTAACTTATGTGTGAGACTAAAGCAAAAAATGTTCATTTGATACAAAATTTATATTTTGACTAGTGCATTTCCTAATATAACTTATGTAGACCACTTAACTGAGCACTATAAGTACATGGAAACTTGAGTAGGGCATGAGATTTTGTATGTTTGTCCTGAGTGATGCCCCGATAAATCCCAAAGTGATTTGAACAGTGAATAAAAAAGTATTTGCAAAGTCCCCTTGGGGAATTGTGAGAAAGGGGTAAAATTCAACTTCCCCATGTGGAGAATTTCTGATATTCTCACAAGCAGTGGGGACAATCAAAGCAATAGGCCGAGCCCTTAAAATATAAAAATAAATAATAGGGGGAACAAATGTTAAAATAAATTTAGTAGATTTAAAAGCTAGTGATCAATGAAAGTGTGGGGTCAGGAGTATGGTATGTATGAATTTTTTTCTGTGAATTGATGCAAAGTTCTAAGAAATGATCATGATAATGAATATACAACTATGTGATGATATTGTGAGTTACTGATTATATATGTAGAATGGAATGATCATATGGTAAGAATGCTTGTGTTTGGGGTCACGGTGGCTCAGCAGGCAAAAATGCTTGCCTGCCATGCCAGAGGACCTGGGTTCAATTCCTGGTGCCTGCCCATGTAAAAAAAATAAAACAAAATCTCCCCAGTTGATTTAAAAAAAAAAAAAAGTTTGTGTTTGTATGTTGGTATGTTTAATAAACAAAATAAATTTAAAAAAAAGAATACTCCTGGAACATAAGTAATTCAACAACTAATAAGTGTTCAATGAAATTAAGTAGGCCTGTTTAACTGCTAGCCAATGTGTTACCTAGATATAGTAAGTGTTTAATGCTTGTCTGATTGTTAATCATTTGCTAAGTGTTTAATGCCTATTTAATTGTTACTTGATGTGTTCTATCTAGTTATTAATTGGTATGTATTTAAATATAGTACGTGTTAAGTGTCTATTTAAATTTATGAGTTGGTGTGCTCCTGCATTTGCACTGCTTAAAAATTGTTCCTACTTGGTTACTTATTGCAAAAAAAAAATCATTTAAAATGGGAAATTCTAATTCCAATAGCATTTCTGAACATAGTCCTTTGAAAAACTGGAAAGATTTTAGTTGTAAGCCTATGAAGAAAACAAGAATAGTTTACTTCTGTAACACAGTCTGGTCTCAATATGATTTAGGGTCAGGAGAGAAATGGCCTGAGAATGACTCTATAGAAAAGAACATGGTATTAAAGTTAGAGCTGTTTTGTAGGAGAAAGCAGAAATGGGATAGGATGATGTATGTTCAGTCCTTTATCTCTCTCAGGGGTCAATGTTGATTTTAAAAATGTAGAATTTTACTGTAAAGGCTAGCAAAAAAAGAAAAAAGAGAAAGAAAGAAAGAAAAATGTCCTATTAATTCAAATCCAGAGGATCTAATAGAATTTTTATTCACTCCTTCATCTACCTCTCCCTCTACCCTAGTAGTAGCCAAGGGGCTGATGGATCAGAATGGGAGGGGGTTCCCCTACCTCCTCCTGTGTATCCCCCTTTATCATAAGTAAATGAGCCTGAGAGAGAAATGGTCGCCCCCTCCCATACCCAACAGAGTACTCAATTTAGCCAGGGCTGTTCTCAAAAACTGGCAGCAGAGCCGCTGAAAAACTTCTACCCCTCTGGCAAGTGCCTATAGGAGCAGATAAACAGGGAGGCCCAGGAGGATTCATATCCCCATTCTCCACATTGGATATAAATAACTGGAAAAACAACACCCCACTCTATAGGAGGGACCTGATGAAAATGGACAGTTTAATTGCTTCGATATTAAACATATAACCCAAATTCAGCTGATATTTAGACCTTGTTAATGCCCTGATAATAGAAGAAAAATAGAGAATGGTAATAGAAAGGCATACAGGAAACAGATAAGAAATGGAGAAAATCCCAGTAGCCCAGTAATGCAGGAGCAAGTTTAGCACACCAACCAGAGACCCTGAGTGGAATCCAATGATGCAGGCCACTGGGCTAAATTAGAATATTATAAAGAGTGCATTTTTGTGGATCTGCAAAAAGGGGTTCCCAAGGCTATAAAATTACAAAAGATAAAGGAAGTAATGCAGGGACCAAAGGAAAGTCCCTTATTTTTTTTTTGAAAGAATTTATACTACTTACTGGCAGTGTACAGATATAGATCCGGAGAGTCCAGAGAATGTCAGAAATTCAAATCTGACTTTCATTACTCAAAGTTTTCCTCATACAAGGGGGGGAAAATGCAAAAAATTGATGGAGGACTAGGATTGCTTTTCTTCAAGTTGGTTGAAATAGCTTTTAAAATTTATAACAACAGGGACCAATTATAGAAGACCGATACTTCCAAAAGCATGCAGCACTTGAAGATTGATACCTTAAGAGGCAAATGTCACTTCTCGGGGTCTCCAATGAATCAAGAGCAACCAGGATGAGATAATAGCGCACAGTCAGGAGGAATTCCTAAGGAATTAGGAACCAGCCAATTGGTTCTTGCATATTGCAAGAAAGAAGGGCACTGGAAGAGGGATGGTCCTGGCAGCCCCCAGGAAGAACCCCCTAGGGAAACCAAAATTCCAGATGCCTCAATGAGATAATGATGCAATCACATCCACAGCAACTTGGAATGAAGTTCCCAGGGGCTCTGTTAGAAGGAAAAATAACTTCTCTCAACCTCCCACCAAGAGCCTCAGGTAATAATACCTGAAAATAATTAATTGACTTTCTTGTTGATACAGGAGCCACATACTCGGTATTCAGAAAAAATCTAATATGATTTCCAAACAGCTACTATAATGGGAGTATCTGATAAAAGAGCAAATAAACCATGTTTATAGCCACTAGACTGACAAATGGGACCAAAAATGTAAAGTATAGTTTCCTGTACATACCAGAATGACTGGTCCCCTTGCTAGGAAGGGACCTGTTAACCAATCTAAATGCCCAGAGAATCTTTTCTTTGGATTATTTGTCAATAGAGGTGCCTCCATGCATTGCAAGTTTCCCTGATGCTTGTTAAAAGAGAAAAGCAGACCATGCTTATCCCCGAAGAAATCTTGAATGCTGTAAAACTGGAGGCATGGACTGATGAAAAACCCAGACATGCAAAAACAGTAAAACTAGTCCAAAAATGAAAGTTCAAAAGCCAGCTACTGTACACCATGTTTAAAAAAATACCCTTTCTAGAATGAACTGAGACTCAACATCAGGGGATTGAGAAAACTTTGTTGACCAAAAGGGGGAAGAGAGAAATGAGACAAAATAAAGTGTCAATGGCTGAGAGATTTCAAACAGAGTCGAGAGGTTATCCTGGAGGATATTCTTACACATTAAATGGATATCACCTTGTTAGTCAACATGTAATAGAGAGGCTGGAGGGAACTGCCTGAAAATGTAGAGCTGTATTCCAGTAGCCATGCTTATTGAAGATGATTGTATAATGATATAGTTTTCACAATGTGACTGTGTGATTGTGAAAACCTTGTGTCTGATACTCCTTTTATCGACCTTGTTGACAGATGAGTAGAACATATGGAATAAAAATAAATGATGGGGGAACAAATGTTAAAATAAACTTAGATTGAAATGCTAGTGATCAATGAAAGGGAAGGATAAGGAGTATGGTATGTATGAATTTTTTTCTGTTGTCTTTTTATTTATTTTTCTGAATTGATGCAAATGTTCTAAGAAATGATCATGATGATGAATATGCAACTATGTGATGATATTGTGAATTACTGATTATATATGTAGAATGGAATGATATGTTAAGAATGTTTGTGTTTCTTGTCATTTTTTTAATTTAAAAATTAATAAATAAAATTAAAAAAATACCTTCTCAAGTGAGAATCCAGAGAAAGAATTGCTCCATTAATAGAGATGTTCTTGACCCTCTCAATCTCCATGTGACACTCCAATATTGCCAGTATGAAATCCAGTCACCTTAAATGAAATCCAATTTGTGCAAGATCTCTAGGCCATAAATCAAACTTTAGAAGACATCCCCCTGGTAGCTTCAAGTCCATATACCTTACTTACTACATTATCTGTTGGTTCACTGTCTTAGATTTGAAAGATGCCTTTTACTGCATATCCCTTGACTTAGGATCTCAAGAACTGTTTGCTTTTGAATGGAAAGATCTCATTACTAACCTAAAACAACAATATTGTTGGACTGTTCTTCCACAAGGATTTAAAAATGGCCCCACAATATTTGGAGAAGTGTTAGCCAGAGAGTTAAGGAATTTACACTTACATGAAGGAGTATTATTATGGTATATAGATGATAAACTAATAGAAAGTTGTACCAAAAACATATCAAATAAGAACATTATTCAAACTCTGAATTTCTTAGCAGACTGAAGGTACAAAGTCCCAAAGAAAAAGGCCCAAATTTCTAAAAAGTTAGTAAAAGATTTAGGTTTTGAACTATCAAAGGACAGAGAAATCTATTGCCAGTCTGGAGAGAGGCTTTAGCCTGAGCAGCAGAGCCACTCACAAAGAGACAGCTTCAAGGATTCTTTGGGATGGCAGGATTCTTTAGAATTTGGATACCTTATTTTGAACTCATAAGCAAAACCCTTATCTTGACAGGATCTAAGCAAGAGCCTCTAAATTGGACTACCGAATGTAAAAATGCCTTCCAGAAAATAAAAAGAGAACTTTTAACAGCCCTAGGCCTCCCAGACCCAAGAAAACATTTTGATCTTATCATACAAGGAGTTAGATTAGGAGTGTTTATCCAAAAATTAGGAGATGTCAGACGTCCTGTGGTCTTTTCTTCTAAATAGTTAGACAATACTACCTAAGGATGGCCTGTATGCTTAAGGGCTATGACATTCTCAAAAAAGCTGAAATTTTTTAATTAGGACAACCCACCACTGTGCACATACCACACTATGAACTTTCATTGTTAGAACAGAGAGACAGATATTGGCTCATTGCTGGAGGGTTAGTGCACTGGTTTGAAACTATTACATACCCCCAGAAAAGCTATGTTTTAATCCTGATTTTATCTTGTGGGGCCAGACCTATTGTTTAGGGTACAAAATTTTGATTGGATTGTTTCCATGGAGAAGCAACATACTTGTTTGTAGATGTGGCCTTTTGATTAAATGGAGATTCCACCCAATCAATCTCTCTTGATTGATTTACAAGAGTCCTTTAGAATGGGAGACATTTTGGAGAAACCTCCCATGGAGATGTTTGGAAAACAGTTATTTCAGAGCTGACAGAGACACGGATGTTTGGGGATGCTTAGAGTGGCAACAAAGAGAGCAGATGTCTAGAAACAGGCAAAGCCCAGCAGACTGACATCATTATGTGCCTTCCCATGAGCTGTTAAGCAAGCCAGAACCCAGAGCTGTGTCCTGGAGGAACTAAGCGAAGGCCAACAGACATTAAGAGAGGAAACCACTGGCATCAGAAGTGGAAGCAATGAACCAGGAACAAGAACCAGCAGATGTCAGTTACATGCCTTTCCAGACCTGCCTTCTTTGAGCCAAGGTATCTTTCTCTGGATGCCTTAGTTGGACATATTTATGGCCTTAGGACTGTAAACTTGTAATTTATTAAGTTCTCTTTTTAAAAGCCATTCCATTTCTGATATATTGCTTTCCAGCAGCGTTAACAAACTAATACAGTTAGATACATATCAAACTATTCCACTAGATAATTCTAACATCACTCTAAAAGCTTCTTCTAATTTAAACCTGTCTACCTGACTTCCAAATGGGGAAGGGGAACCTGTGTGTTATTGTATATAAATAATTGATGATGTCTATTCCAGCCACTCAGATTTAGCTCGTTAACCTTTAGAACATCCAGGCATTGAGATTTAGACTGATGGAAGCAGCTTCATGGAGAGAGAGGAGTTTCAAAAAGCCAGTTATGTAGTAGTAACTCTACAAACAGTACTGGAGAGTGGAGCCCTTTCACCAGGTACACCCACAGAATGGGTAGAACTTATACTCACCAGAGCTCTACATCTGAGAAAGGAACAATGGACAAACATTTATAGGTACTCTCAGCATGTTTTTAATATAGTCCATGCTCATGGAGCCATCTGGAAAGAAAGAGGACTCTTGATAAAAGAAATTAAGCATGCAGACATAATCTTAGCCTTATTAGAAGCAACGATGTTGCCTAAAGAGGTTGCCATTATACATTGTTATGGTCATCAGAAAGGAGAAATGGACTCTATAAAAGGCAATTGAATAGCAGAACTAGAAGCAAAAGCAGTAGCCAAACTAAAACCTCCACCCTTGTTCACTGGTACTTTCCTTGATACCTGATATAAAACTAAAAAACTTTTCCCCTCAGTGTTCAGCCCACAATTTGTTGAGAGCATAAGAGTGGGGCTTTGAATTTAAAGAAAAAGATGTTAATCCTCAATCAAACATTTGGCACAAAAAGATGGAAAAAGTATGGATTTATAATGAAGATGGAATTATTCCTGAACACTTAATGAAAAGAGATCTTACTTATTTACATCAAAGCACTCATTATGGAAGAGATATCATGAATCCATGGCTGAAAAATTATGTTATATGACCTAAGAAGCAAAAAAATTCAGAAAATAGCACAAAACTATTTAACTTATGCTAAAAACAACCCCAAACTTGGGCTTCAACCCCATATAAAAGGAGTTTCAATCCAGGGGCACAACACCTAGTGAGGACTGCAAATAAGCTTTACCATCATGCCAAAAGTATGTGACGATTATGTCTTCTCATTTTTATAAATCTGTTCACAGGATGGGTAGAGGCCTTTCCCCACAGGACAGAGTGAGCTTCAGAAGAAGTATGCACTCCTGGAGGAAATAATCCCATGGTTTGGACTCTCATTTTCAGTACAAAGAGATAATGTGGGGGAGAAGGGAGATTTTACATCAAAAATGTCACAGGAACTGTCAGGAGCACTGAATATACCTTGGAAATTATACATCTTGGAGACCACAATCTGTTGGAAAAATGGGGAAAGTGAATCAGACCCTGAAGAAGATGGCAACAAAACTTTGCCAAGAAACTGATCTCTCCTGGGACAAGGCACTTGTGGTGGCATTGACATCGGAAAGGGTATTGCCCAGAAGCAGGCTCCTTTTGAGCCCATCTGAGTGGTGTATGAGAGACCATTCCTAAAACAAGGTGGTATCTACACACAGACTGAACAAGTCCAAGAATGAGAAACTAAAAGATGCATTCAGTCACTGGAGGCCACAGTAGAGGCAGTTCACTCAATGCCTCAGGTCAGCTCTCTTTTTCTGCAGATGTCTCCTTATATCACTTTAAGCCCAGGGACCAAACTCTTTCAACAAAATGGAAGCATCAGACCAGTTGGAACCAAAATGGGAAGGTCTTTATGAAAATTTAGTAACAACTCATTTTTCCATCAAATTGATAGGAGTGAAACCACGGGTACATCCTAGAAGAGTACAAATAGTATCCTCTAACCAGTTTTTTTCTCCTAGACTCCTTCACAGGAGAAATATCAAAAACTCCAAAGAAGGAGAAAAGAATGACAAACCTCAGGCAGGCAGATATCAGTGCAAACCCTTAGAAATTAAAATACATCTTTAAAATATGTTATGGAAAGAAAACAGGTATGAAGGCAGAACATTCAATTATTAGAGAAAAGCATTGGCAACTCTGGGATGGCATGGTCTGGCTAATACCTGGGTATGGTCGATTAAGCCAGACAGAATGGAACCATTCCCAGCAACATAATCCCTTCAGTGCAAGGAACATGGGATGGCTGCCTCCAGAGCAATGCCTCCAAACCATAATATTTACAGGAGACTGACTGGCTTGACATATTGGGTTAATTGGCCTGATGTTTGCTGGGCAGCTCTGGATGGAACTCAGTGGTTATGTGGCACCAATTTATGGCCCTGATTGCCCCCAGATTGGCTAGGCAGATGCACTTTAGGATTACCCTGGGCCTCAGGGACTATCCATGAAACTCTACATTAGGAGCAAATCTACCATTAATAAAAGCTTGATGAGTACAATCAGTATTTCATTGGTATGATCACCTAGCCACCATATTTCTGCCTTCACTAGGCATTGAAAACATCATACTTAGTTTAGAGGCACTAAACAATTTTACACAATAAGACTTAAATGATAGCCTGAACAGTATATCTCTTTTGAACACTGAATGACCTTAAGACATCAAGCAGTACTACCAAATCAAATAGCTTTAGATGTCTTAACAGTTTCACAGAGAGGGACATGTTCTAGAATAAAAACTGAATGTTGTACCTATATACCTGATGAATCGGATAATGTAACTAATGTGTTAGAACATATGAAAAATCAAATAAATACAATAGACACTGACACTGCCTGCTTAGGCATATTTGATTTATTTAGCTGGTTCCCTACAGGAATAGGATCTTGTCTTCATTCAGTACTAAAAGTGAGACTTATGATATCACCACTACAAGAAATGAGCATGCATACTTATGTTTAAAACATGTCTCTGTCTCTTGTCCCAGCCCTGCTGTAATCAAAATACTGTAAGAACCTTAATAGTCCAGAAAAAAAAAACTGAAGTTAAAGAATATATACAACTGCAATCTAAGAAGTTCCATTCTCCAAATCTCTAGGGTCAACACCCCTTTTCAGCTCAAAGGAGTCAGAGCTGTCATTGACCAGATATTTCTAAAGCTTGGGGAATTATCAAACAACAGGGAGGAATTGTAACCAAGGAGTTAGGGTTTAATGAATGATTATGACTACTGAATCATTACATAAATATTCCTTTTCTTTCTGGTATTTTAGATGGAGATGAAATACTTGAAATTTCTAAACAGTGGCCCAGTTGCCCTGATCCCTGAGATTTGATTGTACAAACCCTTATCTTGTTGCTTTGTCCACTTTTTTACTCTAGAAAATTGTAAGGGAAACTGCCCTAATGTAACAAAGGAACTTGAGTTAGCCATTAACTGGTTCCAGTTCCAGTTTCACTCCTTTACATTTGTAAATTGTATCGGCTTAGACTCTACCATTGAGATGATACCTCTGTCTCCCCTCCTTTTGGCTTACATATTTTTTGCTCTGGAAATGATAACTCTGTCTCCTTTCCTTTCCATTTGGACTTTGCTAGTGAAATGATAACTCTGTTTCCCTTTCTGCTTAGACTTGCTATGTGAAATTTTAATGACTTCATCTCCTCTTGTTTGAATCCATAAAATCCTTGACCTCCCTAGACTCAGGGAGATCAATTTTGAGCTGCTAGGCCATCTGCTCTCCCACTGTGTGCCTAGCAATAAACTCCTCTCTTTGAAATTCCACTGAATCAGGAATTGGTCATTGAGTGCATTGGGCAAAGAATTCACCAACTTTGTCCAATAAAGAAAGGATAATAAAATATATGCCCTGAATTCCACTATACACACACACACACACACACAAATATATTATTATAAAATAGACATACAGTATGAGACTATTCCAAAAAAAGTTATATAGTCCATGAAACTTAAGCTGATTCTAAAATTCATAAGGAAGAGAAGAGTATGCAAAAGAAGGAAAAAGAACTTGTAAGAGAAGATTAAAAAGATGGAATTTGTTCAATCATGTATCCAATTATTATAAAGATACAGTAATTTTAATGCTATGGTTGGGCCCAGTGAAAACAAATATGTGAATAGAAAAGAATAGAATAAAAGAAATGGATCCATGTATAACATGAGATTAGTTCAAGATAGACATGATATTCCAAATCAGTAAGGAAGGATGGACTAAATCATAAATGATTGGGGGACAACTGAAAAAAAGTAAAATTAGGTTCTGACTTCCCACCATTCACACAAAGATCCAATAAAATGAAGACCTAGATATAAATATATACACATACATAAAGTAAGTATTAAGTGAAAACTGGGTAGAATATATTTATGGACTTGAGGGTAGAGAAAACCTTATATATTACACAGTAAAAAAAAAGGCCATTAAAGAAAACATTGATTAATTAAACTACAGAAAATTTTAAATGATATGCAACAAAGGGCATCATGAACAAAGTTAGTTAAAAGGTAAGAAATCAAAATGGGGAAAATATATGTAGAGATATAGCAGGCAAGAGATTAAAATGCAGAAATTATAAAGAACTCCCCAAATTGATAAGAAAAAGTCAAACAACCCAATAGAAAAATAGGCAAATGGTATGAACAAGAAATTTGCAAAACAGAAATCTCACTAGCAAACAGGAAAAATGGAAATTTAAACCCCATTAAGATAAGATTTACTTTTTTAATCACAGAAATAATAGCAAAACATAAAAGAGCTTAATTATGTCAGGTGTTGGCGTGGTGCAGGGAATGGACATCATGGTCTTCATTAAGAGCAGTGTCAATTTGCACGGCACTTTAAGAAGTCCACTTGGCAGCATCTACTTAAATGCATCTTATTTATGACCTTGCTTCTCCTCCCCCCAAGAAACACTGCCGATAGGCTAGGAGATATGTGTAGTGATTTTATCCCAGCATTGTCAGTACCAGCAACAATGGTTACTGAGAGCAAAAAAAGAAGCAAAAAAGGGAGGAAACATCTGAATGTCCTTCAACACAGGAGCTATTAAATATATTTTGATGAATCCATGCTATGATATTCTACATGACAGTCAAAAAGAAAGGGGTAGTTTACTATGTTCATATGAAAAAAGATTGCCAAAACATTGCTAAGTTAAAAAAAAGAAAATCATAAATCGATATTTATAGTAAGATAGCACATTTACATTAATAAATAAATTCACAACTAGGAATCAACAGTACATTAAAAAATAATATACCACAATGCATTTGGATTCATCCCCACAGTGAACTCACTGTGGCAAGTAAACCCACTGCTCCCCACTCCTAGGGGTGTAATCTCCCTGGCGACATAAGACAGAGCTCCCGGGATGAGCTAGGACCCAGCATTGTGGGATTGGGAAAGGAATAATAGTTTAATATTAGTAAATTTATTAAAATGGTATGCCATATTAATTGGACAAATTATCTCAAATAACACTTAGAAGGCATGTAACAAAATTCAACATCCTTTCCCAACTTAAAATTCTTTAAAATAGAAAATGATAGATAATTCCTTAACTTGATATAATATGCATAAACCAAGAGTCAGTAAATATCCTTTATAATAGAGGCACTCCTGTGTATGTTAAGAAAAAGGCAAGAATGCCAAATAACAGCACCACTTCTTTTTAAAATATATTTATTGACAAATCTTCAAGCATATACAGTCCATATATAGTGGACAATCAACAGCTTATAATGTCATCATTTAGTTCTGCATTAATCACCATGATCATTTTTAGAACATTTGTATCACTCCACAAAAAGAAATAAAAAGAAAAAACTCACACATCTCATAACCCTTACCCCTCCTTCTCATTCCACCCAATTTATTTTATCCCTTATCCCTCCAATTGCTTATTTATTTTTTATCCATTTTTTAACACATCTGTCTATACCCTGGATAAAGGAAACATCAGACACAAGGTTTTCACAACCACACAGTCACATTGTAAAAGTTATATCTTTATACAATTGTTTTCAAGAATCATGACTATTGGAACACAGCTCAACAGTTTCAGGTACTTCCTTCCAGCCACTACAATACACCATAAAGTAAAAAGGGATATCTGTATAATGTATAATAATAACCTCCAGGATGACCTTTCAACTCTGATATCTCTCAGATTTCTGTCTTCCCCCTTTTGGTCAAGAAGACTTTCCCAATTCCACAATGCTGGGTCCCAGCTCATCCTGGGAGCTCCATCTCATATTGCCAGGGAGATTACACTCCTAGGAGTGGGGAGCAGTGAGTTCACTTGCCAGGTTGGCTTAGAGAGAAAAGCCACATCTGAGAAACAAAAGAAGTTCTCTAGGGGTGACTTTAAAGCAAAATTTTAAGTAGGCTTAGCCTATCCTTTGCAGGAATAAGTTTCATAGGGGCAAACCCCAAGATCGAGGTTTGAGCCTATTGATTTGGTTGTCCCCACTGCTTGCAAGAATATCAGAAATTCTACAAATGGTGGAGTTGAATATTCCCTCCTTTCTCCCCAGTCCCCCAAGGGGACATTGCAAATACTTCTTTATTCACTACCCAAATTACTCTGGGATATAGTGGGACATCACACCAATCTGGACAAACCAACAAGATCTCAAACCCTATTCAAGATTCCATGTACTTATGGTGTTCAACTAAGCTAACCATATAAGTTAAATTAGGTAATGCACTACCCAAAATATAAATTTTGCATCAACTAAGCATCTCTCCCTTTAGTCTCATGCAGAAGTTGAAGTTTTAAAATATGGACAATGTCATACTTTACCCTGTATTCTGATATACCTTAGTCCTATCCAGATCAGCTTCATTCATATTTCTAGTTGAAGTTTGATCACTTTTTCAGCTTTTTTTTAATAAACTTTTTATTAATTAAAAAACAACAAAAGAACATTAAAATATCATTCCATTCTACATATACAATCGGTAATTCTTAATATTATCACAGAGTTGCATATTCATCATTTCTTAGAACATTTGCATCGATTTAGAAAAAGAAATAAAAAGACATCAGAAAAAGGAATAAAATGATAATAGAGAAAAAAAGATTATACCTACCATATCCCTTACCCCTTGATTTCATTTATCACTAGCATTTCAAACTAAATTTATTTTAACATTTTTTCCCCTTATTATTTATTTTTATTCCATATGTTCTACTCTTTTGTTGATATAGTAGCTGAAAGGAGCATCAGACACAAGATTTTCACATTCACAGAGTCTCATTGTGAAAGCTATATCATTGTTCAATCATCATCAAGAAACATGGCTACTGGAACATAG
>PVIY010033468.1:0-28021 GCA_004026745.1 Myrmecophaga tridactyla
GTAAACACCCTAAGTCACAAGGTTTTCATGTAAATTACAATGCTCAACTTGAGCTGACAAAGAGAGGGGACATTTCTTCTTGTTTGATGGTGTTCCCTGATGTGTGGCCTTTTACCATAGTCATAAAAAGGCAGTAAATTAGGAAGGCGCTGTAAAATATCATCAGAACCGGCTGGGATCAACCACAAGGAGCCAAATTTTCCTTTAAAGTGAGGGAGTCATCAGCCCCATAAAGTCAGTTTCTGGAGCAGAGGACTCCCAACCATAAATAAAGCTGGGAAGGATCTTCCAAAAGTGCAGAGTTGTAAGTCTGGAGTCACACACAGAGCAAGATGAGGGGGGAACCATGGGATTGGGAGAAGAAAGAAGAGCACTGTCCCTCCTAGAAAATGGTCCTCACTGGTGGGGATCTGCTGACCGGCACAAGAGTGGAATCTGGTCTGGGTTGGGCCAAGATGCCATTTTCTCCCTTTACCATTCAGCTACAACTTACTCAAGTGCCCACGATGGGTCAGGTACTGGAGGTGCAGAGGTGGAAGAGATAGCCCCTGTACTCAGGGTTCAGGTTGGGGGGGGCATCACATACCAGCTATCCAGTGTGATGTGATCAGAGTCAGCTGAGATGACAATAAGGGATATAATAATGAGGAGACCCACAGGGGAGCCTGCCTGGGCTGCTATGGGAGCCCCATGTCTTGGAAACAGACTCAAGTCCATGTGTACAACCCTAGAGCACCCACCCTGCACCTGGAGCAGGGCTGAGTTCTTGCCTATTTAATGCTAATGAGCGCTAACATGTCCCAAAGGCCAAATCTGTGCCAGGCTCTGGGTTGTAGGCTTTAAGTGGATTTTGCATTGAATCCTCCTAAGAGCCCTATTAGTTGCTATTATTATGATCCGCTCCACTTTAGAGCTAAGGAAATGGGCTCAGAGAGGTAGGAACCTATTTCTTGTCATAGGTTAATGTTAGTAGTGTGAGGACTTGAACCCAGAGCAATCTCATTTTGCTGTGCACATCCCAGGCCCTTTGACTGGCCTGACTCCCACACTGGACATAGGAATTCTGAACGGTTGAGCCTCCAGATTTCCTATTTCTTGGCTTATTTCACAATTGAGAAGACTTAGGATGTGGAAGCAAATTTCTCTGGGAAGCACAAATCCTAAAGGACCTTTGGAAACAGTGCTCTAGCCCTTGTGTGTGACTGAAGCCTTCAGGGTGAACCTTATTAGTGGGACATGAACCACAGCTCCTGGGTTCTTTCCTGAGGGTCCAAAGGCAGCAGGGTCATGGTGGGCAGCTGGGCCAAGGCTTCCCAAGGCTCTCAGAAATGTTTCCTGCCCCAGCCTCCCCTTTGCCAAGACAAGTGAGAGGGGTTCTGGGGACGGGTATGTGGAAGATGCTGACTTCAAGCTACCCTGATTAGCAGGGAAAGGTGCCATTCCTGGATTTGAGCAGCTGGTCAGTTTTGAAACTTTATTTGCTCTTCTGACCTACTGGCCCAAAAATCTGAGGGTAGAAGACTCAGATTCTTCCAGGAACATATCCCCAAGCTCCAGAAGGCTTCCAGCCCTTCCCTTGAGCCATTTCAGGAAGAGGGGTATCCAAACTTCCAAAAGTCTGCGAAGGAGTTGTTGATAAGACCCTGAAAAATTTTCCTCTTGTCTCACCTGATTTTTTGCTGCTATGATTTTGTGCTCTGTCATCTCTCCCCCCCAACTGGAGGTGGAGAGGGGAAGCCTGGCTGAGAAGCCTTCCTGACATTTAAAGACAGAAGCAAGAGACTCCACAGCCAAGGGCAGGCCCTCCAGGATCCATGTGTCTGGCCCCCTTGAGTCCAGGACATAGAACAGCCCCAGCACCTTCTTGGCTGGAAATGAAGGTCAAAGTCTCCATAGCAGCCCCTGGCCAAGCCCACAGGAGGCCCCCCAGCTTTGTACCTGGCTCCTTTTCTTGGCTCCTAGCAGTCACGCCTCCCCAGTGGGAAGCTCTATTTATAAAGCAGTTTCAGCCACAGTTTACTTGGAGAGCTCAACCTTCCATGTCTTGGAGGGAAAACTTCACTGCAAGTGACACCTGTAGGATGGCAAGACTTATTTGGGAGACAGATTTATAATAAACAGCCTTACTTTATAGAGCCCCAAATATTTGCACAAAAATGAGCTCTTCGTATAAGTTGCTCCATTTATCTCCATGCTGTCACTGGGTGACTCTCTCTATTTTATTACTTTATCTTCCAATTCCTCCAGTTTCTGCTCTCACCTTTCTCTTCTTATTTCCACTGCAGCTGTCACTGTGGCAGTCCCTAACTCCCCTCACCTCTGCCTGCTAATGCACCACCCCCATCAACTCAGAGAGGTGACTTAGTCTTCCCAGGGCTGCCTTCTTTTCCTCCAGGATTCTGGAGCAGGGGTGGGGACATAGGAATGTGGCATTTCCTTCTGTCCCTGGAGAAAGATCCCTCATCCACAGGCCCCCCAGTCACTGCCCTGGGCTATGCCTTCTTTTTCAGCACCCTGGACAGCGCCTGATAACTGCCCCTTTACTAGACTTGTCTGAGACATTTACCATGCCTCTCTCCCTGGTCTCTTAGTATTTCTAATACTATGAATTAAATCCCAAGTGGCTTCTCACTTCCAAGATTACCCCAAGACGCAGATGCAGTAGCAGAGGGAGTAGTGTATGAAAAAAGGAGCGATTTTAATTTCAAAGTTCTGCTAACATTCATCGAGTGCTCTCAAGGTTTATATAAACAGAACGCCCTGCTTGAAATACAGCTTTGAATTCCATTCGTGCAATTGTGCTTCTAATATGCTGCTGTTTTGGTTTCTCTCAGCAATGTGATCCTTTGTGTTTTAATATTCAGAGGCTCAAGGAAGCAGGAAAATTATAGCTGGGGAAGCCCTGGCTTGGTTCTTCATCATCCAAGTTAAATTTGGCTGAATTGAAGGAAAACATTCTTTTAAAAGGACAGTAAATGGGAATAATAATCGCATGTTTACAAAACACTCGGTATTTTCAAAGCCTTCTCACATTCATTGTCTCGTTAAATTTTCACCACAACCCTGTTCAAAATGTTCAACAAATATCTATTGTAGGTGCTGGATGTGAATGGTGGGCCTGAGGAGGTCTGCTTGACAAGTGGAGAAATTGAGGCTGAGGGACAGTGAGGGACTGCCTAGAGGTCACCCCGCGGTGGCAGAGCTGGGTGGGGCTGGCCGAGGCCAGGAGGCAGCAATGCTAGCCATGCCGTTTTGCAGGCTTCCTCCTGCCTCACATCCACCGCATGTCCTCAGAGTGAGCTGTCATCTCTTCTCCCATCAAAGAGCTTCTCCAAACCAGGGTGCCATGCAAACACCCCATGGGGGCTTCTGTCTTTCTAGGGGAATTAAAGCCTAGCAAAAAGAGAGCAGCCCTAAAAATAACCATCGTCTTCGTCTGGCAAGCATTTACTTTGTGCCAAGAAGCGTGCTGTATGCTTGATGTGTTTTATTTCATCTGATGCTCTGAACAACTCTGAGAATCTTTGCAGCCCCATTCTACAGCTAAGAAACCTGATGTTCAGAATATTCTAGCCAGTCAGGGTTATGGCCAAGGTCCACACTCGAGCCACCGGCCCCAAAGCCTGACGTCACTGTGCCTTCCTCGCTGTTTGTGTCTGATGGTGGTTTGCAGCACTGGTCAGCGGGAGGAACTGGTGGCTGTGAGGCTTGTGCTGACCTTCTGCCAGTGGTCAGGGTCTGCTGAGCAGGCTGGAGCAGGCCTCTGCCTGGCATCGCTCTTGCTCTTTGGAATGGGAAGACCCTGAGCCACATCCTATGCATGGCCCAGCCATTCATGCATTCATTCATGCAACATTGCAGTCACTCGAACACATTCTGTCAGATGCATGAATGAATGAATGAGTGAATGAATGAGTGAGCAAGAGGGTCTGACTTTTTTACAGACGTGCAGAGTGGGGCTTCAGGAAGATAACAGCAGCTGGAAAATATAACCCCTGCACTGGCTCAGAGTCCTGACCCTTCTGGTCCTTTTGCTCCTGAGTGAGAGGCCCCCTGCCTGGATCACCCCCCACCTCCACCCCACATCCCTAGGTCCTGACAAGGTCAAGGTGAAGTGAATGCAGATGGAGCCCTGGGCTCTCAGGTTCAAGGTGAGTGCAGATGGGAGTCTCGGGTGGGGGCAGCTCCAGGGACCCATTAGATAAGCCCGATTTGATGTTGATGGTTTAGCCTGGGCCAGCAGGTGGATGGTTCCAGGCTCTGTCCCTGGGGGAGATGTCTTGAAATTTGTTACTGTTGATAACGGCGACGAGCCATAAACATCCCCAAGTGAGGATTGTTAATGACACGGGAGGTGTTTTTCAGATGGCAGCTTTGGGGAGCCATGCATGTGTCGGTGCCGACGGGACGGTGGCTGTCACTGTCATATATCTGGGAAGTTATTCTGGGAAGGTCGCACGGTGATGCGGTCGTCATTACGTACAAAATATTTCAATTTTCCAGAATAGGGTCGGTTCTGGCGTCAATGAATCTTCATCTTTTCTCCTTTTTTATGTCTTCCCATTTGTCTCTAGAGTCTGGCTTTGTGCGAATGGGAGAGGACAGATGTAAACAGGGGAGGACAGATGGGTCCAGCTGTCATGCACAAGGGGTGCAACTGCCTCTGACCCCACCCCACTCATCTGCTTCAGCCAAATCATTGCCTGGACACAGCCTGAGCCTTCCATCCTTGGGCCTTGGCTCATATCCCCATTTCTCCTCCTGAAATCTCCTCTGCCCACCCACCCTTTGGGGTCTGCTCTGACCACCTTCTGCCCCAGCCACCCCATCTCTGTGCCTGGGCTGTGAGTGCTTGCAGTGGGTGTGATTGACCTGGCACTTAATCACACGCTTTTCTGGGCTGGGCTCCCATCCTCCACTTGACAACGGGGCTTAAATCTTGCTCTATTTAATGTGTCCCCAATTTGTCACCACCTCCTTGTGGGCAAGGCCCTGCCATATGTGCTTCCATGTGTCCTGGGGGACTGGCTGCCCCTCGGTGCCTTTGCACATCCCCTCCTGGCAGTAGGCTGACCACCAGCCTACTTTACTGCCTCTGGGAAGCCCTTGAGCTGGGCAAGGCCCCCTCCTGTATGCTGTCCTGCCAGCCGGGGCTGATCAGCATTCCAGCACCCCCACTTGGGACATGCCTCCTTATCTGCCTGAGTCCCGTGAGGCCAAGGAGCCTGGGGGATTTACCCCAGCACAGTGCTGGGCACAAGGAAGGTCTGGAATAGGTAAAGAGACGGATGGCAGGGCGTTAGCAGGAGATCAGAGGGTTCTTTGGCTCTGCTCCACATTCCCATCGGAAGCTGAAATGCTACTGTGGGGCTGGAACCCAGAGCCTTGCTCCCAGCCTGGGCTTCCCACGGGCTGGAGGCAACTGTCTGATGTCTTCATGTTTCCCCTCTCCTGGGCCCTTTAACCAGGGGGGCAAGAGTCTGGTCAGGGCCCTGCTGTGTGCTCTGGACTCGGGTGTAAAGACCCCAAGATGTGGTCCCCGCCCTCAGGAGATGTACCCTTGCCGGGGGACATAAGACGACGCTCATGGAATGATTAATGAAGAAGGCGGGCCCTTCCCGGCCAAGAGGGGTGGTCCGGGGTCGGGGTGGGGATGTGGGGGTGGGGTGGGGGGAGCAACCCGAGGCACAGGCACCTGCTGGAGGTGGGGGGCAGGGCCAGCTTCCGCCATCTTCCGCTCCCCCCAAACCTTCCCTTTGAAAGCTGCATTAGCCCACAAGGGGCTCTTAGGACCTCAAGAGCCCTCGAGGGGCGGCCCGGCCCATCCATTGCTGGCCTTGCTGGGAGTCCAGGCCCCACTCCCGGGCCAGGCAAGAAAGGGACGGGGGAGCCTTTTGCACCCCGCCCCCCTCATCAGACCTTCTCTAGTGAACTGGACCCACGTGGCGCCCAGCACCCCGAACCCCGATGGCTCCACCTGGGCTTCCCTGTGTCCCCTGCCTTGGGCTCAGGCCCCTGGGCTGCACGGAGACCCTCTCCTGGCTCTGGACCCACCATGGGATCAGCGTGGTGGTGGGTCTCCATCCCACCCCTCTCCTGGGCTCCGGGCCCCCAGCTGTGCAGCCTGCTCTAGGGAGAGGCAGGGGAAGCCCTTGGCCCGGGCACAGACTTAAAGGGGGTGCCAAAAAACTCAGGACTCAAGACGAATCACATTTTAATGCAATATTCTAAAAAGTCAAAGTTAGAATACACCATACCTATAGACTCTGAGATTTTGGACTGGTTTTAACTTTGTATTGTTACTGAAATGTTTTAAGGCTTTGTGATATGACAGAGTGAATGCATTTTGTAGATGGAAAAAACATGTCTTTTTGGGATCCAGAGGCGAGAATGTGCCAGTATGAATCTTTCTGTATCCCAGAAAAGCCATGTTTTAATCCTGACCCAATCTTGTAGGAATAACCATTTCTTTTAATCCTGATTCAATATTGTAGGTTGAGAACTTTTGATTAGATGATCTCCATGGAGATGTGACACACCGATTGTTCGTGTGACCTTCTGACTAGATGAGATGTGATTCAACCCATTCCAGGTTGGTCTTCATTAGTTTACTAGAGTCTTTAAAAGGGGAAACATTTTGGAGAAACGTCAGAAACGAAACTTCAGAGCAGAGCTGACACAGATGCCAACACTTGGAGAACAGACACAGATGTGTGGAGATGCTTGGAGCCCAGCAGATGTCACCATGAGATGTTAAGCAAGCCAGAACCTGGAGAGAGCCAAGGGAAGCCAAGAGATGACAGCCAGCCCTGGAGAAGCAAAGTGAGGGGCTCCCACAGGAACAGAGGCTGAAAGCAACGGAGCCCAGGAGCAAGGGACCAGCAGATGCAGCCACGTGACTACCCAGCTGACAGAGGGGTTCCAGACCCATCAGCCCTCCTTGAATTATGGCATCTTTCCCTGGATGCCTTAGTTCGGACATTTTTATATGCTTAGAACTGTAAACTTGTAACTTATTAAATTCCCCTTCTTAAAAGTTGTTCCAGTTCTGGTATATCGCATTCTGGCAGCTTACAAACTAACACAATGCAATATTCTAAAAAAATCAAAATTTTTATGAAAAATATCAAAATAAACATGGGAACAGCTTTGGGTCCTGATCCCTGATTGGCCAGGCCTGCATGGTGCACCCAGCCCCCTCCCACCTGACCCCACAGTTTCCTCTCAGCAGCCTCCAAGGCACATGTCCTCACTGCTGCCTTGTCACAGCTGGGCCAGGGATGCCCCGAGGGGAGAGGGGATTTGCCCAGGTTCCTGCAGGCAGGAAAGGGCAAAGCCCAGGGTCTTGCCCCGGGCCTGGACCCAGCTCTTGGATTCATAGCCACCTGGGGACCTGGTAACCCTGCCCCCTCTGCACCTGTCTTTCCCACGCTGACCTCCCCAGGTTCATCCAGCACTCAGAGGCTCTTCTGGCCACACAAGAAGGACACGGGCCCTGTCTTGCCATAGCAGGGCTCCCAAGCCATTTAAGGAAAAAAGGAAAAACAGCTTCCCTGGGCACAGGGGTTGGGGCCTGATTCCTGCTTCTGGCAGGTGTCATAGGCCAGTTCTGGTCCACATGGGGTTGTGGCTGCAAGGGCCTCCCCTCCCTGAGGTGCGGGTCATGAGCGAGACCCTCTGCACCCCCAAATCAGGGCTAACAGGCCTTCTAGGAGGGGCCACACACTCAACCTCTTTAGAACAGCAGAAAACCAGGCGAGGGCACCTCGTGGCGTCTGAGCCCTGAGTCGTTTGGAATATTGCCTCTAAGTCGACTGGGTGGGCAGAGGTGGCTGGGTTGGAGGTCACATGGCTAATTGGACCAGGTGGCTCTTGTTCACTACTGCTTCCGTGAATCTGTGAATTCCATTCATTCGACTGGTATTGAGGAAGCACAGATTCGGCGCCACCCACTGTGCCCACATGGGCGGACCAGCAGCAGTGGTCAAGGTGGACCCAGCCCCGGCCGCAGGAGCTGACCGCCGAGGGAGCAGGACAGCAAACGGGGGGCAGAGCCGAGCCCTGGCCTCACATGGCTCCCTGGGGGCCCCTCCTTAAGGTCTTTATGGCTGAACTAGCTGTTGTGCTGAAGACGTCCTCATGTTTGTCTCATGCACGTGTGTGCAATTGTATATACGTGTATGCATGTGTATGCACGCAACATGTGTATATTCATGTGAGTGTGAGCATATGCAAATGTGTGTATGTGCGTACATGTGTATTTGTGCATATACATGTGTATCTACATGTATGCATACATACATACAGCATGTGTGTGTGTGTGTGTGTGCATGTGCACACAACCCCTCAGCTTCTCCATTCCAGGGGTTTGTCAAGAAATGCCCCCGAGAACCTGGCTCACTAAGCCGAGTGTCCCCTGCCCCTTCCTGTAACTGCACCCACAGATTGAATAAGCACAGAACTGTGTCCTGGAGGAGGTGAGAAGGAGACCTGGGGACTGCTTGGCCCAATCCTCTTGTTTTGCAGGTGAGGAAATGAAGGCTGGGGAGACAGTGGGCAATAGTAGTGCATCATAACGGCACTATCCCCACTCGCCAGGAGCGTGGCCTCCAGGACTGCACTCATGTTCAGGACAGGGACTCCGCCCCCACCACATGGCTTACCAGACAAACAAACAGAGGCTCAGAGAAGCAAAGTGACCTGCTCAAGGTCACACAGCCCCTCGGCTGTGGCGTTCCGGTGGAGATCCAGAGGATTTAAGGCCAAGCCACCTTCTCGGCAAGGTTGGCTGGCCATCTGGTGACAGTGGGGACCCCTCCCCAGGCCTCACCCCCAAAGCCCTGCTCTGCTCATTGCTTATTCTGGGGTTCAGACTGAGGCAGGCTCGAGGCCACAGGGCTCAGCTGAAGCTGGGCCGAGCGAGTCCCTAGGGAGGCTGGGGGGCCCAGAGCCTCCCTGCACAGGCGTAGGGCTGGGAGGTGGGGTGGGGGGCTCGCCCTCTTGCTGCTGCCCACCTCCCGTCACAGGGGGCTTTGATTTGCTGTTAACACCCAAAGTTGAGCAGAGCTTCATGCATCATTCATGAAGCTGCTCCAACGAGATCATTATTTTGAGTGTTGAGTGTCAGGAAAACAGTGTCTGACGAATAAACATGATGTCGGATGACAGGACAGCCGATGGGGTGACCTGGCAGCTGGGTACCTGCCATGCTGCTTGGAATTTTTAAACATTAAAAAAAAAAATCCCACCCAGGCTCAGAGGAGAGCAGCAGACTCAACCTACAGCCTTCGTCTGTCCAGCTCCCGAGGCCAGGAGGCGAGGAAAGGCCTGGGGAGAGGACAGACTGTCCTTGGAGCCGGTGCCAACCTGTCCTCTGACAGGATGTGACTCAGCACCCGCCCCCCTGTCCCAGCATGGGGCCCCCACTGCTCCACCCGCCCCCTCCATAATTCTCAGGCTCTTCAGTCAAGCAGCTCCTGTCCTCTCTTTCTCTTAGAATTTCCCACCAGGATGCCTTTCTGGAAAGGGCCACGGAGGGCTCAAGTTCCCCCTTTGTCCGCCTTACACCGTGCCCAGGGCTCGGCCTCTGGGGGAGACCTTGGTTTCCCCCGGCTGGACCTGCGGCTGGCTGAGGGCATGGGGGCCCTCCCGGGCTCCGGGCTGTGTCGAAGGCCTTTCTGGGAGATGACAGGTTGTCAATAGACTCACCACCTGCATTATTTCAGCAGAACAAGGTGAACCTCTGCTGTGCCCTCGAGCTCAGATAAAACTGATGGCCAGAGTGGAAGCTACAAGCAATTAGACTTTCTAAAGAGAATGAGATGCTGAGGGGCTGAGCACAGGCCAAGGGGGTCCTGCTGGAGGGTGGGTGAGTCTGTCTGCCCTGCCACCAGCCTGTCACTGAGTCCTGCTGCCCTTCCCTGCTGGGGGATGGTCCTCAGGTCATCCAGTTTTGGATCCCAGCTTCTTCAGGCTTTGGCTCTTAGTAGGGGAGGGGTGTGGGCACTAAAGGCAAGCACTTGCCCCAAGAGGTGGGCCCTCCTGGCCTTGGGTGTTCCCCAGGGGCCAGGGCCAGGAGGCTCTTCTCTGGCTCTATTCAAACCATCCCTGCAGGGACTTCTTACCACTACCTTCCCTGACTCCCCTTTCTGTCTAGCATCTTCCTCTCCTCTCTCAGGGCCAGGCCTGCTGACCTGCCACATGCTTCTCTGCTCTCTGTGGGCTTCGGTTGGGCCTTCGATCAGGGCCAGCATTTGTGGTGCTATTGGCATGAGAGCACCTTCAGAGATCAGCAGAGGTGCTGGGGTCTGTAGCCAGGAGAGTGGGCCCCAGCCAAGGGCCAGAAGCAGCAAAGTCAGAGCAAGGGTCCCTTATGGAGTTAATGTCTGACCCAGGATAATCAGCAACTTGACCCAGCTAAGCACAGGGGCTCCATAGAAATCACAGCAGATCTTAGAGGAGAGACTGGGTGAGGCCACCCAGTCCTGCCTCCCACCAGCACAAGGACACCTTCTACTACCCTAGCAGATTCCTCTTCTCAAACACTTCCAGGGATGGGTGGCAAGGCAGCTTGCTCCCTCTCCACACCATCTATTCAATCAAAAGCCAATTTTGGTTCTTACACAGTTTGCTATTAACCCAAGTTAATGTCTGCCTTCCTAGAGAATCCACCATGGTTTTGTACTCTGGATTCACACAGAAGAGGATTCACTCTTTAGAATGTGATATCTTGTCAAAGATTTGAAGACAGATTTCATGGCATTAATTCATCCACACATTCATCCACCCATCTGTCTGTCCATCCACCTAACCATCCACCTACCCAACCATCTATTCATTGATCTTTCCACCCTTATACATTCACTTATTCATCCATCCATTCATCTACCCATCCATACACCCACCCTTCTGTCCATCATTGCATCCATTTGTCCACACACCTACCCTCCATCCACCCATCTGTCTTCATCCATTACCTACTTACCATCTATTCATCTATCTATCCATCCATCCATCTGTCCATAATGCACCCATCCATCTCTAGGCACCTACCTATCCACACATCTACCCACTCATCTTTCCATCCACTTACATATATCCCGTATTTATCCACCCACACATCCATCTTTCCTTCCATTTAATATGTATTGAGGACTTTATGCCGACACATACAACTATTTGCATTGAATAATGTGGTCCCTGGCCCCAAGGAGCTTATGCTCCTGTTGCTGAGGTGGGACATGCAGCCAGAATTGCACTGTATACTGAGTCACAGTCAAGAGGAATGAAAAATAGCATTCAAGGCCTCCACACCTCAACGCTCACAATTTTTGCCTCCTTCCAAGAACTGCAGACCCTTCCCTGCCCTGATTAACATTCTCTGGATGGCCCCAGTCTTGTCATCTTCTCCCACCAGCTATGGGAAGGCCAGACCTGAAGACAGGGGAAGGTACTTCAGCTCAGAAGGTCTGGCAGAGCAGTATGTCCTGGGGTTTGACCCTAGGGGTGGGGAAACACCTCCCTGGAGAGAAGAGAATGTTTGCACCATTAGCATGGAACCCTTTCCTCTGAGCTCCTTCACAGATCACGTCTGTTGCTTTCCATTGCACCAAAGAACATTGCAAATGAGCCCCTGGTGGGCTCAGTTGGGAAGTTCTTTTGGCCACTTAAAATCCCAGCTTCTGAATGTAAGGCATGCTGGTGGTAATTGTTCAAGAAAACCAAATGAAAGCAGATACAGTAGGTTTTTGGTTATTTATCAGCCATAGGTATAGTCCACTTTTCATCATGCTGAGCGTCAAGAAAAGATAGAAGCAAGAGAATTGAACTGAACCTCTGTTGTGGAAGTGTCACACGTGGCTGGCATACAAGTTCCACTTTAAGGAGCTATTTCCTGGCCTGCGACATGTCCTGAGTGGCAGCTGCTGTATCCCAGGCCCTTCCCCAGCTAATGGGTTGAGGTTGCAGTAGCCGATGGCCTTTGACCTCTGGCATCCCTTGGCTGCTTCCCAAGAGCTCTGCAGAGGCAGCAGTCAGGACTAGTAGAGAAGGAAGGAACTGGAGTCTGGGCTTTGGTGGGAGCTTGTTTCAGGACCAGGACTTACAGGCCTGTCAAGTGCCCCATTGACCACACTGGCCACTTTCTTCCCAAGATCAACCGGTGCAACCTCTTTGTTCTTTGCCCAGAGCTCTTGCTTGGGTCACATGACTGTTGTGATGCCTGTCCTTTGCTGATATCCTCCCACAAGCTACCCCGAGGCGTGGGTGGTCGAGGATTGGGAAAGAACAGACCAGAGGGGTGTACAGCTGCCATGCTCAAGAGACCGTGCTGCTAGCAGGGAGGGCCAAGAGTACTTGGCTGCTCCTCACACACCCAGAAAGTCCTGTTCTGTTCCACTAAGCCCATCAGATGTGCAAGGGCTGTCCAGCTGAGGGCCAAGCTCTCTCCTCCTTTCTCTGCAGGCCTTGGGCCCAGAGTTAGCAATTGCTCAACCAGTTAACAATAAGGAAAAATCATGGCACTCCTTACTTCTTATTAAGCATTTATTCTGTGCTGGATACAGAGCTAAGAGCACATCAAGAGCATCATTTCATCTCCTTCTCACTCGGACCCTGATAGCATCTGATGGGCAGATGCTATCATCATTTCCACTAGGAATCACAGAAAAAAGAAGCCAGGGAGGTCAGGTAGCTTGCCCAAAGTCAAGGGTAGTTAGTAGGTGGTGAATCCAAAACTTGAATCCAGCTTTATCTGAGTCCCTCACTCTTGTGATGAATTTTTGTGCTGGCATTTATTGGGAAGACTGGGGAGCAGGTCAGAGTCTTGGGGCAACAAAGATGAATGGCTGAGGCCAAAAGGGGGAGGAAAGGTCGAGAGACTGATGGGATCTGGCCAGGCTCTCCATGTGTCTCAGGCTGAGATGGGTGCAAGAATGGGCTATGAGTGGTCAATGCTCCTGGGGGTGCTGCACAGCCTGCAGGGGGCTTCAGCTCTGCTCACCTTGGGAGTTACTGATTACCCATCACCTCATTATTTGCTCTCCCAGATAGAGACATGGGTGGGAGCAAGGGGAAATGAAATCTACAAAGTCATGTCAACTTGAGTGATTCCCCAGCAGCTGGCTGCCCCTCACTGCTCCAAGAAAGGCCATAAGCTGGGAGAACCAATAAAAGCAAGAGGCTTGGGGTTTGACAGATCTGGCTGTCCCTGGCAGGTGATGGCTACTTCAACCACAGAGAAAAATGGAAGTAGGAGCAGACCAGCCAAGGGACTGAGGGACCCTGGGAAACTGGCACCCACTGTGACTTTTTGCCTGCTGTGTGGGAGCAGGGCTAGGCGGGTGAGTGGGTTGGGACCTTGGCTTGCAGCTGGACGTAGATGTGGGGCTGTGACTAGGGTACTGAGGATGGGAAGTGGGCGTGCATGGTGGCGGATGGGATGAGTCCATGACAGGGAGGTACGAGCAGCGTGGGAGTAGGGAAGACTGCACAAATTCCAGGTCAGTGAGCCTACAGCCCTTGCAAAGTCTGTTTTAAGCCCAACTAGGGCATGCGAAAGACAATCCTTTGTTCCCAAGAGCCAGTTAGCCCCAGGCATGGAACCACCATCTCAGGACCTCCCCCATTCACATCCAGGTCCTGGTTACATAGCGTGGCCGAGCCCAGGCTGGCGGCCCCTCCACACCTGGACTTTGGACAGAGGCTGCTGTAGGCCCCATCTAGGTTGGATTGAAGTGGGTAGGACAGACAGACCACCGGCCTCCACCCACTGAGCTGCTCCCCCTTCCCTGTCCAGCTGGCTCCCAAATACTGTCACCCTCACCTGCATGAATGGCTAAGGTCTTGTCCCTCTGCCCCTGCCCTCATGGGCAGGTACCCAAGCCTCATCACCTATACAATGACCTCTGACCCCTCTCCAAGGACAGAAGGAGGAGACAGGGGCTGGAGGGGTGCAGGCCGACCTTCCCGGCTGGCTGCTGCTGGAGCTGGAGAGCCCAGGGAGCTGGGAGCAGGCTGACAGGTGACCTTCCCCAGCGCCCTCAGCCTCAGACCCGGACGCAGACCGCCCGTCTTCTGTGAATAACGGCACCTCTTTAGGACGCTGACTGGAGAAGGGGGAAAGGAAGGTGGCCCTGGAACTGGGGAGGGGATGCCTGTGAGGAGAAGGACCTACAGGGGTGTTCAGGGGCCTGGATTCGCTGTGGGAGACTGAGCAGGAAACTCCCCTTTCCTGGGCCTCAGTTTCTTTAGCTGTGGAAAGGAAGGTTTTGTGACTTGGAGTTTTGTCCCCCAGAAAAATATATTCTCAGTCCATTCCTGTGGGCGAGAACCCAATGGAAAGAGGACCTGTTGAGGTTACTCCAGTTAAAGTGTGGCCCCACCGAATGGACTGGGTCTTAGTCCTTTCCCTGGAGACCTCCTAGAGAAGGCCACAGAGAGAGAAGCTGCAGGAGCAGCCAGAAAGTAGAGGCCAAGGGAACCTGGAAGAGAAAGGAGGAGATGCCACCATGTGCATTGCTATGTGATGGCAAAGCCAAGGAAGGCCGAGGATTGCCCATCAGCCAGAAGACACTGACCCCGGGAGGAAGTTCCCAGCCTCTGAAACCGCGGGCCGACACAGTCTCATCATTAAGCCAACGCCTTGTGTGGTATTTGCTTAGGGCAGCTGAGAAATTAAAACAGAAGGTGACGGTAATTTTCCGCCCGCACCAGCATCCTCTGATTCTGCGAGTCTAAAACCACAGGGGATAGAGCGTTGGGGAGGCAGGGGGGTGGGTGGAGTGTCTTGAACTTTCTTGGGGGTGCTGATGCTCAAGGAGTGGGGGCCCCCTTAGAATCACCGCAGCGAGACTTCCTGTGGGGGGTCTGAACATTGTCCAAACCTGGCTGCCCACCTGACCCCCACCCTCAGGAGAGCTGGGGGGCTCCCGGAGCCCCCACGCCGGCTGCACTGGCAGATGTCACTGCACAGGTGTGAGGAGCACTCAGGTAAATGGCGATGCACAGCAGGGGCAGGGACCTCTGGGGGAGGGGGGGGCTACAACCACAAGCTCCGGGAGTCCTAGACCCTGCTTGGGTCTCTGCAAACTCTGTAATCTTGGGCGAGGTCCTTTGATTTCCCGTCTTGGAAATGAGGCCCATCTTCCTTACCCTGTTATTCATCAATCTGGGCCTCAGTTTCCCCGTCTCTAAAATGAGGGAAATCACACTACTGGCTTCGTCTCAGAGGCAAGACTAAATGACTTAATAACCTAAAGTGCTTGGAACCCTGCCTGGCCTGCACAGAGCAGCCCTGAAAATGTTTGGACTCCACGGCACGGAGGAGAGGGTGCCTTCTGGATTCCGGCCGAGCAGAACCCCGGGAAGAAACAGCTTCCCACCTTCTTCATTCGAAGAAGAACCAAAATCAAAGTGCTAAGTTTATACATTAATTTTGTACAGATGGGAGAAATTTAAATAGCTTTCTAAAAGGTATTTTTAAAAGCCTGCATTTCAATGCTCCATTAAAAGGCTCTCTGCCTTGCCTTCGAGTCCCGGTAGCTGCCAAAAATACTATGAAAACTACTAAAATGCAGTCTATGTTGGCTCTAAAAGGGTTTGCCAACTTGCTTCAAATGATCTAAAAACTGATCACATTTGATCTGAACACAAGGCCCTAATTTTAATCAGTGGGCTGATGCAGACGTGTCCATGGAGCCGCTCCCTGTGCTTAGAGACCCTCACTGGGCTGCCGCTCCTCTTGGTTTATGGACCCATCCGGCTCAGTTCCCTCCTCTCGTGATCTCTACGCGTTGGGGTGTCCCGGGTCTTGGTCTCAGCCCTTCTTCTCTTCCTGGATGATTCCTCCCTTCCCAGTCTTACTCATGGCTGCCTCACTCCTGCATCAGGTTCTGACTTCTCCAGCCAATTCCAAACTCAGAGTCGACTGGGACGTTTTCCAGGCACCTGAATTGCAATATGGCCAACAGGGAACTTCTGGTCCCCCCGCCTGAGCCCTCCACTTTTGAGCAAGTGGCACCACCAGCTGCCCAGTTCCCCAGGCCCCAAATGTCACCGTTGCCCTGGATTCCCCTTGGCCTTAACCTCTTATCCAATTCATCAGCAAATCCTGTCATCTCCACTCAAAATAGACCCCAGACCTCTGCCTTCTCTCCCTCCACCCTGTGCCTGCCTGGGTCCCGGTCGCCGTCCCCGCTTGCCCGATCCTCTCTCTCCTGGCCCTGTGCGACCCTTCCAGCCTTCCAACTGGCCTGCAGGCCCCTCTGCACCTCTTTATAAAAATCCATTTTACCCACAGCGGCCAGAGGGAGCTTTGAAAGCACATCAATCAATCATGTAACTGCCCTGCTTAACACACCCCAAAGGCTTCCTCTGCACTTGGAATAAAATCCACATCTTCGCCTCGGAGGCTGGGATGGTCTGCCCTTGACCACCACCGCTCCGTCCTCCTGTCATTCCCCGCTTGCTCCTGGCGAGCCTGCCCTGTGCTCACACTCCTTTCCCACCTCCAGCCTCGGGGCCTTTGCACGGCCTTGCCCCTTGGCCAGGAGTGCTCTTCCCCCAGCTCCCGACAAGGCTGCTTCCCTGTCACTTGGCCACAGCTCAAGGGCCCCCTCCCCAAGAGTCCTTTCCTGACCTTTGCTCAGCCTCCCTTCTCCATTGTGCTTCTTAGACCTCATCTACTTCGAGTGTTTTCTTTTTCATTTGTTGTCATTTACGATCCTCCCCCTACAGCCTTAGCTCCTTACGACTCCAGGCCCTGGAAGAGTGCCCGGTGCACATTTATCAATAAACACACCTCGGCGGATGAATGGATGAGGGTTAGGGCCTGTCCCAGGCAATGCGCCTCATGCCACCAGAGGATCTTCACTAGTGGCAGCTGCGTCTGCTGAGCTGGTCTCTGGCTGCCCCTCCTGGTAGTGGGACTGGGTCAGGGCCCCGGAATGCAGTGGCCTGAAGAAGCTTGAAAGGCTCGGCTGCCGTGGAGCACGAGGCTGGGATTTGGCTTCCTGGGCTTGTGGCTGCATGTGGTCTATCGTCACATGCAGTCTGCACTTTTCCAGGGCGTGCCAAAGGCATTTGAAGCCTGACCCCACCTCTTCGGTGCTGTGCGGTTGGGACAAGCCCTTAACATCTGAGGGACAGTGTTCTCCTTGGCAAAGCAGCACCGACCTCACGGCATTATTGAGGTTTAAACGTGATCCTGCATTTTTCTCAGTGCACAGCGGCTGATCCCACACAAATCTTCAGCCAGCAGCTGCAACAACTATCCTCACTGCTATTACTGACGCAAGGCCAGAGGTGCTGGAAAGGCGGGAAGCACTTGCGGAGAATCCTTACTTTCCAAGGAAGAAGCCCAGGAGACCCTGGTCAGCTCGGGGACGGCACTCTGGGCCTTATATAAGCGATGCAGACACGTGTGCTTCTGGGCAGATCAAAAGCCCTCACAGACGGCGACCCTGGATGCCCCCTGCTCTGTCCTGCACAGCAAGGCACTTTGCATGCCCTGTGCCCCCATTTCCTTAGGAATCCCTGCCCTGGGCACCAGGGGAGCCCCGGGGAAGCTTGCTCCAGCCCAGTGGTGCTGCCCCTGGGAGCCATTATCAGTTCAACTGTTCAAAGAATACTTCGTCAAGCTTCTGCCACGACAGTCTGGGCTGTCCTTGTTTGCCAAAGCCACTGTCATAAATACCACAAACGGTTTTGGCTTACCAATAGGAATTTATTAGCTAATGGATTTGAGGCTAGCCATCCAAAATCAAGACAGTGGCAAGACTCGCTTTCTCCTGGAGCCTGTCCAGTCTGGGGCCGGCTGCTGGCAATGGTCGGGGGTCCTTGGTAGGCACCTCTGCCTCTTGGTCACCTGGCCATCTGTCTTGCCTTGAGTCTGCACTTCATTTCTGCTGACTTCTGGCTTCTTCCTGTGGCCTTTTCCAACTTCTGGCTTCTGGTTTTTTCTCTTTATTAGACCCCAGTCATCTAGATTAAGACCCAACCTCACTCAGTTGGGCTGCATCTTGACCACAAATAACATCTTCAAAAGGGCCTATTTAATGGTTCACACCCGTAGGGACTTGGATTAAAATGATGAACATGCATTTGTCGGGGACACATGATTCCAGTTAGCACAAGGTGAACGTGAAGGATCTGGGGGGTGACAGCGGGCAAGGGAGATGCTCGTTAAAGGAGACTGTGATGGCAGATGGCCCTGTGTGCCAGGAGGAGAGGTGGGACAGCCGCGGTACAAGGAGCAAAGGGCATGGCCAGGCTTGGGTGTGGTTGGGAGGGAGGCTGAGCTGAGACCCAAGGGACAGAAAGAGGAGACCTGGGGAAGGTCAGGGAGGGCGTTAGGGTGAAGGCCTTCAAGTGGGAACAGGCCTGGCTTGTTTGCAGGAGGGAATGTGGCACCAGTGTGGCTGGAGGGCTGGAGGCCCAGGGAACAGGAGATGAGATGAGGGGGCCAGGCAGCGGCCAGAATGTGTCGGCGTGTGTCGTGGCCGGAGCGGTGGGTTTTCCTCTGCCAGCAGGTGTCACGGGGCAGGGGGTGTCCTAGTGGCTGCTGGCCCCATGGACAGCACCGTGGCCTGGTCCCCCACCTGTGGTCAGGAGCCCTTTCTCACCACTTGATTTGCTTAAACAATGAAGAAGAACCAATTAGAAGTTTTAATTGCTTCTGGAAACTTTGAGGACTTGGAGCAGCGTGAAAGGCCTATTTTGAATGTTTTACAATAATGGTCCGTTAACAAATTCCAGACTTAATTTATCCAAGAACTTGTTAAAATTCCCTCTGTGCAGCCACTGAAGGAATGTGCTTTTGAAGTCATTTACTTACCAATAAATTACAATGGTCTGAAATCATTAGCAGCAAAGTAAATTGTTTTAATTGATCTGAACTTCGTTACGACCCAGGGACTCCGTCTCTGTGCAATGCGCTTTCTAAAGGTCTAAACCAACAAATTAATCTCTCCTGACTCCTGTCATCTTCGGAGCAGTCCTTCCACTTGGAGATCAGGAGGGGGGAACCTTCAATGGTGGGGGCAGAGTGGCCAATGAGACCAGAACTTCCCAGAAATACTTCGTGGGGGTGGAGTGGGCTGTTTAGAGCCAGGTCACTCTTCCTCTCATGAATATAGAGCTATTCAGATGGATTGAATATACAGATGAATACTCAGATGAACAATGACCGGACGCCCTATGACAACAGAACTCTGAGCCATAATCTGCAGCAACCAGTCCGGGAAGCCACCCCACAGCCGCTGCAGCAGTGGATCCCCAAATGTGGCCAGGATTTGATCAGTCATTGAGAGCTCCCCTTCTTTTCATTCCCACTTCCAACTTAGGACCAACAGGAGAATCCCATGGGGTGGCCTGCCCCTGCGCGCCCGCCTCCAGCTTCCCCGGGAAACAGTTTCCCATCAGTACACACCGAAAGCTGTAAAGCTCTCTCACGCCTCTGCCCGCCTTTGAGTCTCAGCCAAAAGTCAGTAATGGAGACTGACTCTCCTACCATAAATAGCCTTTGTTCGCTCCCATTTGCGGTGGTCTTTGTTCATTTCCACGGCAGGCAAGGAAGGGAGAACCTCAAAGAACAAACGTGAATTAATAAGTCTCTTGTTCTGGGTTGTGTGGTCACATGCTTTATAATTATTTATTCACCTCTTCATTTGGGAGTCATGTACTTTCTGGTATGCATATTATATACGACGATGAAAACAGGAGCGAAAGCAAAAATAGAAATATATATAAATTTGAAGAGTGAATCTAGGGTCTGGGATTCCCAGAGGGCTTCCCAGGAGACGCCTGGAACGTGTGCTAAGCCCTCGGCACGCCTGCATGCAGCTTGGGGAGCCGCCTCTCCTTGGGCCCCCTCTGCAGATAGGCTGACCCCCAGTGCCTGGTCACTCTCGGGAGGCCCCCAAAAGCCCAGCCACTTTGAAAGTGGGGCCCTAAAATGACCTGAGCCGTGCTTAGGGACACCTGATGGTCCTCTCCAAACTTCATTGTGACTGTGGGGGGGAAGGAGGCGGGATGGTGGAATTGATGTTAGCCATTTTCTCCCCCCAAAAGTGGCGAATGGGGGGGCTCCTCCAGCCGTAGCCCTCACGATCTACACGCAAAGGTGCAGGCGGAGAAGTCAGACTGTCCCAAGTCACGGTCCTGCAGGCAGAGATGCCAAGGGGGGCACGTGCAGATCCTGGGGCTCTCTTGCTTTTATTCCCAGGAGCCAGGACTGGCCACTGGGGTTTCCCGGCTGCCACCCACCTGCTCTGTCCCTGTGGAATGAGCTGTTCTTTCTGCCTGGAATTTTTCCTACCTTTTAGCTCATTTCTTCTGATTGAGACTCAGGATGGTCCTGGCCATAGGGTCTTTCAGGGAGACCCCAGGCTGCTCATAAATCCTCCTGGAGGTGCCCCATTTTCAGGGCAGTGATGAGGGGCTCATATTCCAGAAACTTCTTCCCACCCTTGCCATCCACTCAGCCCTGCACCCCGAGGTGAGAGCCCTGGGGACACCCTGCAGAGGCAAATAGGGACTTTGGGGTTAGGGTGGAGACTCCCAGGCCAGGGCCCCAAAGCCAGGACTGGGCCCACGAGCCCCAGTTCCAGGGGCTGCGCCTCTCCTGCCACGCGGGGAGCGCCATGAGCTCGCAAATCCCACCGGCCCGCGGCACCACCCGTGCAGCCGGGGAGTGGTGGTCCAGCCAGCAGAGCGGTGGCCAGTGGGAACCGTAGAGCCACAGAACAGCTGGGGTTGGAAATGTCACCACGGTTCATCTCGGCTGCACTGACGGAGGGGCCTCGGGAGGGAGGGGTCACACTCACACGTGGAGCCCAATTGCATCTCCTTTCGATATTTCCAGAAAAAAGGAAAAGGGGGCGCAGGCTCCGGGGACAGCTAGAACTGGTGACTGCCCCCACCCCAGAGCAACCCTGAAGCCTTGCCCACTTCCCAACTCTACCAGACAAGAGTGGAAAATTTCTTTCCTAAAGGTCGGGTTCCCCTGGGGGTGCTGAGAGGCAGAGGCTGTGGGGATATTTGTGTGCTGGCAGGAGGGTGGCTGAGAGCTACCACCAGCCAAAGAGCAGAGGTCCAAACGCCAGCCTCGCGTCCACACACCAGCCACAAGCCACGGGCCCATTCCCCAGCCACGTATCCACACAACAGCTACAGGCCATGGACCACACACTAGCCACAGGCCACGGGTCCACACACCAGCCACAGGCCCACACACCAGCCACGAGCCCACACACCAACCATGGGCCCACACACCAGCCTGGCCTCAGGAAGGACAGACAGTGACACGCCATAGACAACTCTCCAATCCTCAGAGGTGTGAGCATTGACCCTGTGCTCCCCAAGGGTCTCTGGATAGGGTTCTGGCACCCTTGCATGCTCCAGGCTCCCACCCCAGCCTCCCCAAATCAACCTTGGTCCCTTCATCAGAAATGAGAATTGGCTCCAATCCTCCAAACCTGAACAAATGTGGGGGGCTGTGGGGAACCCTGCCAGGGCAGAGAGCAAGATGTGGAGTCCAGCCCCCCGAGGAAGCTGGATGCCCACCTCCATGCTGGTCCCACCTCCCTGCTGCATCTGACAGCACAGCCTGCTCCCACCCACCTCCGCAGCCCATGCCCAGCCCACCAGCCCCCCAACCTCCCAAGTGACCCCAAGAAACTCAGAAATAACGCAGCAGTGTGGGCAGCTTTGCCAAGAGGAAGGGAAGGCCTGTCTGCTCAGTGCCCCACGCCCCACCCTGCCCCATCCTCAGCCTTCAGATAATCCAGTCTCCTTTGTCCAAGGGGCAGGAGCAAGGCCGCCCACCGCCAGCACCCCTTCCCCCGCCAAACCTCCATCTCAAGGAGGAAACAAATGCTAATGGGAGACACTTACAATGGAGAGGGAGCCTATTTTTCCTTAACTGTCTCTGGCTGCACAGGATTCTGAGAAACGATTGAAGGTAAATTGCTTGCTTTCCAATTTTAAACTGCACTTTATCCACGCGCGATCAGTCTTTCCAGAGAGTGGCAGAAAGTCTGGATGCAGGGCTGCCCTGGTGCCCCCTAACAGGGTGGGCACAGTGCCCCATTTCATTACGGGGTGACAGAGCACCCCCTTTGCAGGTTTATGGGTGTGACAAATCACCCGTCACTTCCCTGTGGGTGGGTCCCCTGCCTGGAGGCTGCTCGTCCCACTCTGGGGCTGGTACCTGGGGTGACCTGGGGTGACCCTGCTGGAGAGTGAACCCCAAGTGGGCCATGCTGGATGACGAGTGCCCAGTTGCCCATGGCTGGAGCCCTGGGGTGGCGTCCAGGCTCTGGGGTTGGTGCTGGCTCCCCAACTGGCCCGGCCCCAGGACCTGGCATGGCAGGTCCTGGCCTCAGCGGCCCCTGCCTCAGGGTGGCGCACCTGAGCCGATGTGCACCGGAGCCTTTAGTGCAGCGTGAGCTCCCAAACACTGGAAGACGCCATCATGGAGCTCTCCTTCCTCCTGCGCCCCGGGGACCGTGCCCCCCTCCAGCCCTCGGCCCAGGCCTCTGGGGAGCAGAGCTGAGGGTCTAGACAGCAGAGACCCCACAGAGCCGGTTCTGCAGCGGGACGGGGCGCTCCTGGCTCTTGGGCTGCTCTCAGGGCCTGGCAAGGGACAGGCTTGCTCCTGGCTGAGAGGACAAGGGGACTTACTAGCAGAGCCCCAAAGGGCTGCGACCTTGGGGTCCCAGCCCCAGGGGCTATTCTGACCAGCCCCGGGGACCCAGGAGAATCCCTGGCCACCAGCAGGCCCAGCCCAGCGCCGACCGAGCCCAGAGGAGGCCGCCACAAGCACGGGGAATGAAGGAGCGAACGAACGACAGACTGAGGGCCTGTTCCCCAGGAGCTGCTGCTGTCTGGCCGAGGGAAGGGGACATGGGAGGTTCCAGGTGCCTCAGATATTCCCTGAGCGACGCTTCGCTTCCAGGAAGAGCCACTGTCTCTCTCCGAGCCCCGTGCGGGGCGCCTCTGCTGCCCACAGCCTTCCTCGGGCCAGGCTGGGGACACGAGCATGGCAGGCCCAGGCCATGGCCCCTGAAGGACAGAGCCTGCACCAGCCGGGCTCCGGGAGCCACCGCCTCGATCCTGCCTGAGGTTCTCGACTCCAAACCCTTAATGTGAAGATCAATGGATGTGAAGGGCGCGCCTCCCCCTCAGCCCAGGAAACACGGCGCGCGCGGGAGAGGAGCATTAGGCCTGACACGGGGAAGCGGTGAGGTATTACTCACCCTGATAAGTTTAATGTATAATTTAGAAACATATCATCAAAATGGGAGAAAAAGGGAAGAACCTCTTAAATAACTCTGAAAGAGACTCGGCTCTGCAGTCGCGGGCGTGCTGCGTGGAGGGCGTGCTGCAGACACGGCAGGCGCTCACCCACGCTTGGAGTAATTGGATTTGGATGGATTCGGGGAAAGGGGTGCTGGAGGAAGGGAGGGTTTCTTGTCCCAGAGGGGGACAGCTGGGAGGGAACTGGGGGGCAGTCTCCGGCCCCGAAGCTCACCCCCGGGCTCGGCCTGCAGCCTGGGTGCCCCAGTTGTCCTTCCTGCTTCTCTCTGCTGCTGCTGTTCCTTGGAGTGGGGGCAGGATGGAGGGCATGTGCAGACAGACAGACAGACAGACAGAGTGACTCAGCTACCTGAAGATGAAGACCGGGGACAGGAACGCTTCCTGGCGTTTATGCCCCTCTGCTCCCTGGGGAGCTGGCGGGGTGTGCCTGGGGGAATTCCAGACACAACACAGGCCCTGCCCACATCGGATGGTGCAGTGGGGAGGGGTGACCCCCAATCCGTGCTGCGGTGGGCCAGGCGGCTGCGGGCCTGCTCAGTGCCTCATTAGCCCAGGAGCTTGGGCGCAGCCCTGTCCTGTCTTTGCAATGCCGTGGGGCTGTCCTGCAGAGCTGTGGACACCCACCCTGCAAGGAGGTGTGAGGGCCCAGGGAGATGCCTGTGCTGGTGGGGCTGGGTGCCCGGGCAGCGTCCTTCTCACCTTACCAGGGGTCTCTGCCCTGACAACGAGCAGAGGGCAGTGGGGTGTGGGGGGGAGGGAGCACGTCGGGGCCAATGGGGACTTGGGCTCTGGGCAAGTCCACCATCTTGGGGGCCCCCAGAACACTCCCCCCCGCCCCGGGAGATTTGAGAAACGCCAGGTCTGTGCTTGGGCCTGCTCAGATTCTGCAGTCACCAGCCCTGGGGGGAAGTCAAGGTGCTGGCACTGCTTGAAAGCTCCCAGGGGATCGGATATACCCAGAGGGTGGAGCCCAGCTCGGGGGTTGCCGAGTGGCCCAGGCACCGGGGTGGCTGTCGCTAGGCTGCTGTTGGCCTGGCTTCATCTCAGGACTGGGAGACGAGATGAGGCCCCCTTTCCAGTAAGGGGAGGCTTCAGGCACTTAAGTCAAGACATTTCCCTCATTTCTGGATTTTTCTCTTCATCAGTAGTCACCTGTTTATATGTAAGCTGCTGACCCTGCAGCTCGGCCCGGGAGGTAGAGATGGGAAGGGGTGGTCAGCTCTTCCAAGAGCCCAGGTGCCTGAAGGCTGGACAAAGAAGAAGCCATGGCTGGAGGGACATGGCCAGAAATGGGGCTTTCCTGAAACCTCACTCCTTCCACACACCTTCTCCTCATTCCAGCTCCTTCTCCCCAACCCCTCCTGATCCTTAGGGCCCTGGCTCCTGAGAATTGCCCTGCTGCCCCTGCCTTTCCCCAATTCCTTGAGGATTTCCAGCATGAGCATTCAGTGTGGACTGGGGCACCCCAAAGTCTGGTGATCCCCACTTTGCCTCTTGAGGCCATCTGCTCTTGCCCTCCCGCAGCGCATCCTCCACCCCATAGCCAGCATGTTGCTCCTAAAATATAAGAGGATCCTGTCTTCCCATGTCCACACTCCCCCACTATTTCCCATCCCCAGGGGAACCCCAAGTCCTCCAAAGGCTGTAGTCTGGCCCCATCTGCTCCCCTGTCACTCCTTTGGCCCTCTCACCTACTTGCCTCTCCTTGGCTCCGTCCACTGGAGGTGCACTGGCCTCCCTGCTGGTCCTCAAACAGCCCCTGCCTCAGGGCCTTTGCACATGCTTTTCCCTCTGCTGAATTGCTGCTCCCAACACTGACACGGCCGATTCCCTCCCTTCAAATACCACCTTCCCAGAGGCCACTCTATCCATTTCTTCACTGTTTTCTCCGTAGTACTTACAACTCTCTGAAATTATATTGCAGTCCCACAATCCAATTCCAAAATTCATAACGCTCTGAAAACCAAAGGCTCTTCATAACTCATTTGATGGCACAATTGCCTGACAGGGGGCTATTTACAGCCTTTGTCCATCTCTCTTATCCTATGAATAGTCATGCATTTTGCTGAGGAATATGAATGTGTTTGGTTATGGGGTAGGTGCCACACCCCACTGGGGACGTGTCATAGCACACGGCATGTGCCCCAGTTAGGCCTCTAAAATGCAACATCCAAACCCTTAAACCGGGGCTTTAGGACCTCAGCTCCACCAGTGTTGGGGGTCAGAGCCTGTTCCCCATCTGAATTCTTCTCTGGGGACGTGGTCAGGGCCCTGGACAGCTGCCTAGCTCCTTTGTCTGACCCCACTGCTCCCCGGACGTCCTCACCTTACTGACCTCAGATTGTCTAAACAGAGTGTGGGGACAAGGTTCCTTGCTGGCCTCTTGGGAGGTGGGGCCTTAGGAACTGTTAGACAACTGTTTACTGTAAGGAGTTGAACCTCCTTTGTCTTTAGGGCACCCAGCACAGGTCTGGACGTGCAGAAAGGCCTTGGGGATCGAGACTGGCTTGTAAGGGATTCCCCTTAGAGGACTGAGGGGTGGTCAGAGATGGGGCCCTTGATAAGCCCTGGTCTCTGGCTTTTGCCCTGGTAAAAAGTGCTCAAGGCATAAATACACAAGGTAGGAAGGGTTATTGCCCACCCCCCCATCTCTGTCTAGCAATTATTCAGCCTTTGCTTGCTTACCCCCCTTGGTGGTGAGCTCACTCCCTCCTGTGGCAGCCTAATTCACCAGAGGACAGCTCTAACAGATGGTAAGACCTTCCTTTCATTGAGGTGAATTCCTGTTACCATCACCTATTGCTCCCAGCCCTGCTCTCCTACTGGCTTACCCCAGTCTTTATGGCATTCTCAGGCTGCCCTTCACCTTTCACATTCAGGTAGGGTGGCCAATTGTCCTGATTTCCCCAGGCCAGCCCTGGTTTTGGACTTTGCATTTATTAATAGTACCCTTTTACCTCCTGCTGGATACATAGCCTAGCTTCTCTCCACCAAGGACACACCCAGTCCTCAGCCTCATCTGCAGATTCTTACTTAGCTGATTTCTTCGGAGGCTTCCAGAGAGTGTGAGCTCAAGACCTGTGCAGGGCATTTTTACAACCTAGCATCTGGGGACAGACAAGCATGTGAAACTGAGTATAGAGGGGGTGGGACAGGGTCAGGGTGGCTGTGTCTAGGATATGGCTGTGGAGTCCACAGCAGAAGCTGCTGTGGCCCACGATGCTCATCTTGTTCTTCCTTAGTGCCCCATCTCCTGGGCACACAGCTGCCTGGACTCAAGATGACATTTCCCAGCTTCCTTGCAGCTGGGCATGGCCATGTGATTAAGCTCTGGCCAGTAGGGTGTAAGTGAAAGCGGTGTGTCTGATTTCCAGGAGGTGATTTTAAAGAGGGGTGTATCTTTCTCCTTTCTGGTGCCTGGGATGCACACACGATGGCTGGAGTTAGAGCAGCCATCCTGGACCAGTTGCTGCTTAGTGGATGGCAGAGCAACAAGATGGAAGGTGCCTGGGTCCTTGAAAACTGTGGAACCACTGTTCTAGCCCTCTACTGCCTCAGTTTACAGAGAGAGAAATTAACCTGTATCTTTTGAGCCTCTATTACTTTGGGTTCTCTGCCCCTTGTAGATGAACCTAACCTCTCCAAATCCAGAGCACAGACACAGGTCTGTTTGCTAGAGATACTAATAAATGGCCACAGCCAAGGGGGCAGGGCAGGGGAAAGGTGGAGGCTGGGATATGAGGCCCTCAGGAGTTGGTGTGAGAGAGGAGTTAGGAAATGAGGAGGTCAGTTAGAGCAGTGCATTTGGAAGGGCAGAGAGTTCCTGGCAAATCAATCCAGCCAGTTCCTACGAAGGAGGTCTCTGCTTTCCTAAACTCCTAGAACAGGCACTCCAATATTTGGGGATCAGAGCCAGCTCCTCCTTTTGCTGGTCTACTCATTACGTGAAAGCTCCCAAAGAAACACATGCTGCCTTCCGTCTTCCAGAAGAGAGCCCCCCCATCCCCAGAGAACTAACAATAACAGAGAGAACCCTAAGACAGAGAGTGCTCTTTCTGTCACGCTATGCTTGACAGTGGGCTATACAATCCTGCTGAACCCTCAATGACCATGCAAGAAAAATAGGAGAGATGTCCCTGCCCCCTTGTGACAGATCAGGAAACTGAGGCACAGCTTGAACGATGTGCTCATAGTACCCCCTCCCACCCCCAGTGCAAAGCTGGGAACTAGAACTGAGATGTTTGAACCAAGCAGTGCTCTGTCTGTTACAGAAACCCCAGCCACGGTGGGGGTGCTAACAGGCCCTGAAGCTGTCCAGTGCTCCCGAGGGTCCCACAGGACTGGTGGACAGCCTCGCCCCGAAGAGGTCCTGCAGCCCCTCTTGGCCTGTCCCCTCCCCGGGGTGCCCAGCGTGCACGGGGCCCTGGCCGCAGCTCTCCCGGGCCTGGGGTCCACCTTGCCTGTTTGCTGGCGCCCGGCCTGGCTGCTGTTGTTGCTGTACTTTCTCCAAATTAAAAACCCATTCCTGCCCCTTCCTAGGTAAAAAGAGTTAATTTTCAATTCGAGCGTGTGGGAGGGTGTCCCTGGGGAACCGTGTAATGAAGCCGCTAGTGCTAGTTGCAAAACAAATAGATAAATCAATGTTTCAATTTTCTACATGTGCGAGAATGGCCGCCATTGCTTAGCAATTCAAGGAACATCACTG
>PVIY010033469.1:0-27998 GCA_004026745.1 Myrmecophaga tridactyla
CTGGGTGATTAGTACCAGAGGAGATTTTGATCCCTGCTGCTGATTAGCACCTGTTTCTGACGATATATTGCCCTCCTATAGTGATCTCACAGTCTCCGGTTCCCAGCCCATGTGCTGCTCAGTATTCAACACTTTTAAAGATTCCTCATGGGTAAAACTGGTTCAGCAGCAAACTGCCCTTGAGAAGAAGCCATTAGCTTTGTGGAAGGAAGAAAGTCTGGAATGAGTAAATTATTTATTGAGTGCCTTTTAAGTGTCACAGAATTAGGAATTTTGCTAGCTCCTTTTCACATAAATTTCACAAATATCCTGGGAATAAAATATTATCTCTACATGACTAAGTACTTGCGGTGATCTTAATTGCTCACTTTGCCTGCAAAGTAAAACTTAGTAATATTTTTGTTAACATGCACATTTCCTTTAATTTATGTGCCTCTACTTCTTCTAATGCTGCCTATCCATCTTAAATAGATTGTAAAACGTGTTTCTCATCAAAACTGATTCTAAAAGCTAAACGAAAATTCAAAACTTTCTTTTTTCGGGGGAGGGGGGTTCATGGTCCGGGAATTGAACCCGGGTCTCCCACATGAAAGGTGGGCGTTCTAACCACCCAACCACCCGTGCACCCAAAACACTTTCTTTTAACTGCAGAGTTACCTGAAATAACACCCAGTTTGTCTTCCACACTGAAATTTTGCAGTTAAGTCTTTTGGTTTGTGTTTGATCATATTCATGCTCAGCTATGATTTTCTGTAAATTAGTTCTCTAAGCATCCAAGACTCATCTTTGTAACTATAAACCTTGAACAGTGTCAATGACTCTGGAAGATGATACCTCTTTTTTGTTCCTTTTTTTCCTGAGTTTGCATAAGTTCATATTTGGCAGTTAGCTCTTTTCATATCACGAAACATGATTAGCAACTCGGAGACTTCATAGTAATGTGGAATTATTATTCTGACACTGTTTAAAGCAGTTTTAATTTAATGTAACATTGTTCAGAAATATTTATTAACTCATGACCTAACCAATGCCTGGAAGGAGGAATGAAATTATCATGATAGGTTTAGACCCAGATACTATCACCAGGAGTGGCTATTTGATCAGACTCAGAAATTCTTTCTTTTTTTTTTTTTTTTTTTTTTGCATAGGCAGGCACCAGGAATCGAACCCGGGTCTCCAGCATGGCAGGTGAGAACTCTGCCGCTGAGCTACTGTTGCATCGACTCCCAGAAGTTCTTTAACAAGGAGGAAGAACTACCTAGGGTAGGTGATCAGCAGGATCTGCCACAGGTTGCATATGATTCAGGTCTTGCCAATCACAATCTCATATTCAGGCACATGCCCACGTCTGCTCAGAGCTGTGAGCAGTCACAAAAATTTGCTGAGACCTCTGGGACAGAGCTGGACATTCTTTCCCCTTTGGCTTGAATTTGAACATTTGTACATTCTGGAGCTGCATCCATGAACTTGCTTTCAGGTGGAGACTGAAGCGGAAGAATACAAATAGCTAACCCTGCCTGAGCACATGCAATGAACTAAGACAGAGTTCTAAGTGCTTTTTGTCTTAACTCATTTAATCTTCCCAGCAGCCTGTCCAGTAAAATCATGCTACAGTTATGCCATACCTCTTGCTCTTGTACTATGTGGACTTTCTGAAGTCTATACGATGATAGGAAGAACCAAGAGATAGAAACCAAGTACTGATGCCGTTGTTTGAGCTCTGAACTCAGCCTCCCTTTGTCCATCACTTAGACTTTTCTATTTCATGGGGCCATGCATAATCTTTCATTTTGGCATGTTTTGGTTGACTTTCATGTCAACTGCAACCAAAAAGAAATCCTAAATGACACCGAACCCATCAATCAAAGCTTTTCAATGTGCAAATAAAGAAATTGAGGCCCATACTTTTAATTCACTTGGTCAAAATGTCACACTTAGGCTCCAGACTTCAAGTCAAATGCTATTTTCATTCTAACAGTAACTATTGAGATTTATTGCATGCTTCTTATATGCCTGCACTTATCCACAAACATAATTTCATTTCATCCACACAAATTCTGAAGGTAGGACTGCTAGCTTCCCTATTTGGTAGATAAGTTTGCTGAGACTCAGGATAATATGTAACTTGCCTAACACAGAACCTAAGTAGCAGAGCTCAGATTCAAACTTGGCTGAGTGAACGGGGAGTCTGAGAGCTTCCTGAGAGCTCTCTTTTTCCAAGTATACCAGGCTGCACATAGGGCTGCCTACATTCTGGGTATAAAACAATGGGCTTGACAAAGATTTTATGGGCTCATCCTAAAAGGTTTTTAAAAATTACTAAAATCTCATTAAAGTAGTGCTGTTTTCTATTGATGCCTGGAGTAAGAACTAATATGGCTTTCCTTGCAAGATTTTAATTTTGATTGACATTTTTCAAGAAGCCACGCAGTTCAGAGGAGAACTGATGGAGCTGTTAGTCTGAATATGTGGACTTTGTCTTGGCTTTCCTAATGAACATTTTCATTTTAAGTCACCACTTAAATACTAGAACCTCAATTTCTCCTTCTGAAAATGAAAAAAATACTCTTGTCTTACTTATTTCAATGTTGTTCTGAGGCTATTTGAAAATGTAGAGCTGGTGAGTTCATATAAGGGATTATACTTTACTGGAAAGTTGTTTTTCTGTTTTACATTGGCATACAGAGATTTATGCCTTAAACTTTTTGAAACATAATTTTGGTGAGTTGAAAAGTAGAGACACTTACATAAAAGAAAAAGTTAAAAAATACTTTCTCTAGCTTAGTGAGCTGCTAGAGCTTGGAGTTTAGAATGTACCTCTTCTCAAGCCAAATGAATGTAACAAGAATGACCATTAGCATTTGAAATATCTTGTTGGCACCAACTAAAGTAAAGCAACTCATCAAACAAAACAATAAATCTTTTTTCCAGGATGGAGTCCACCTCTTTTAAACATGACATACAAATATAGAAGGTTTTGAAAGAGGGGTGGTCGGGGGAGCAAATTGGAGCATAATCGAAATGTCCCTGGTCAGCAACTCTGGGAACTGTAGTTTTCTCTTCATTCACAAGCCCTGGACACTGATGTGCTTTGGCTGAGACCCAGTTGTAGAGACAATGGTAACACCAGTGTCAGACTCCGGAAGTGTGTTCTGCCTCCCTCAACCCCATTGTACTAGTCTCCCCCGACAAATGCACATGTCCTGCACCAGGCGCATACCAAGCTGGGTGGCTAGCGCATCTGGGACTCACAGGGACTTAGGAAAGTCCTTATAACAGTAGCATCAAGCTGTGCTCCCTGTGGTCATCACACCCACCACCGGCATGCCCATTAGCATCGCTGTCCCCAACATTCACAGCACAGTCCTCTGGAGCTACAAAGCGCATTGCCGTGGAATGCCATGGAGCTCGAATGATGAGTTGAGCCACTTTTATTATTCCTAGCTTAATGCAAAGAGGAAAGAATTTCTAATTAAAATCTTTTAATTTTAATTTTGGGTTCAGTTCCCAGACCATGCACATTACTCCCCGTCCCAAAAAAAAGAACAAAAGATTTTAGCTCAGGTTCTGGCTCAGTTAAGTTCCACACACACAGATTAAGTGCCACTTTGCAAGAGGAACTGTGATTGGTGCCAGGACTTCCCAGACCTGAAAAGCAGCCCCGTGTCCCCAGTGGGCCCATGAGCTGCCTCTCCTACCCCATAGCATGCCAATGGTATTTATTGTAAAGCGATGGATTTCAGTCTTATGGCCCAGAACCTCAAAATGTTGACAAAGAGGGAAACAGGGTCCTCAAGTTATTGTTCAAACTTCAAACCTTACCCTGTCAAGGTCCACCCTAACTCTGGGAAAGATTGCATAGGCTGATGAATTCACACCTGGAACAGAGTTTTCTGAAGTGCTAGTTTTGCAGAGAGATTTTTCTATTTCAACAGAATAAAGAGTAGCAGAGGCTGGCACCTTACTTAACACAGGGCATCTAAGAGGAGCTTCCTTTAAGATGTCTGTTCCTTCTTTTGCTGCTGCTCTGTCCAGCTCATTCAGTCTCTAGTGCTAAAGTTTGCCCAGGCAGCACTTTCCAAAAGTGCCAAAAATTGTGGTGTCATAAGTCTGCTTGCTGCACACAAGCCACATTATTCCCAATTTTGTTTTCAATTCCAACACAAATGTGTTTGCAGATCTGAATATTAGCTCCCCAGGGCCTGCCAGGGATTTCTATTTGGGGAAGCCAAGAGGCTTCTGTAAACTGAAGAGTTAGCTAAAAAATTTGCCTTGGAAGGCCACAAACATGCATTCTAGAATTTGTCTTTAAGGGAACAGTATTTCATTTGCAGAAATCAATAGCTTGATAGCCAGGAAGCCGAGGGGGTGGGGTGGGGATGGCTTTTACTTTGCTCAGGTTCAAAGAGCAGGGCCAAGGCAAGCAGAGTGGCAGCTCTGAGTGGAAAACAGTCCCCACCGCATCCTAGCGCTTTCCCAAAACTGAGCAAGTTCCAGCCATGGAAAACTTGCCCGTCAAAGCAGCTCGCCTGCCCTTCGGCTCCACCCTGCACAGTGGCTCAGCTCGTCCTCCACCCTATACAGTGTCTCAGCAATTAGTCAGAGGTGGAAGAAGCTGGCTCCTGAAAAGTCAGTCTCATTGGGGATAGACATAAAAAGTCATTTCAGCCATAATTACATTAATTCTTGATCAACTTTGTGTCGGGTTTTCACATAATTTCTGTTGAAATACATTAGGACAAAACAAGGGTGTTCACGCTGAGGGTGACACTGTCATATCAATCTCAGGATACTTTTAAAAGGGCCGGGTGAGAGTAGGAAATGGGGAGCTAATGCTCAAAATGTACATTTTGGAGTGATGGGAAAGTTTTGGAATCGGATGGTGGTGATGGCAGCAGGATATTGTGAACCCAATCCAGAGCACCGACTTAATAGATCTGAATGTGGTTAAAAGGAGACGTTTTTGGCTGTATATGTTACCAGAATAATGCAAAAATCAAACATAGGACTGTACACCAATGTACCCTCATGTAAAGCAGGGACTGTGGTTAATAGCACAATTATAATATTCTTTCATGAATTTTAACAAACATGCCACACTAACGCAAGGGGTTAATGACAAACTGTGTATATGGGAACTCTGTATTTTCTGCATGATATTTCTGTAAACTACAACTTCTCTAATAGAAATAACTAAACAAAAATATTAAAAAAAAAAAAAAGTCTAACATGAAGGCAATGGCAGAAAAATTGACTCACAAGGGGTCCCAGAAGAGGCTTGCTTTCTGTGGCTGTGCCTTGGGGAGGGGTCTGCGTGAACTAGCTCAGCATTGCCCAAAGGCTTCTGACCCCTAATACCTTCTCCCTCATCTGTCACTCTAATGCTCACGGAAGAACAAGGTCCTAAGAATAATTGTATGGAAGACCTCCCTGCATTCCTAAACCCTTGGGCAGTCGAATCACATTTATGTGTCCATTGATGTGGACAGTCGTAAAATTGTACAATTAGTCAGAGATCCAATGAAGCCCTGTTGCCCCTCTCTTACAAAAAAATCCAGAAAGACTAAACTTCCTCTCATTTATGTGTAAGTTATTTTGGATTCCATTGTTTAAAATATATTGGAAAAATCATAGTCTGCAAGGAAAATAATATCCATAATACCTTATATCTTCTCAATCCTCCAACTCCTTCTCGCACATTAACATTTTCTACGTGTACACATTGGATAGTAGAGGACTGTGTTTAACTTTTTAAAGGAAGGGGAATTTGATTATAGAGGAACACATAGATGATAAGCATAAACTGTGATGATTTTTACAAATGTATGTATCTATGTAACCAGTATCCCAAACAGGATATAAAACTATTTTATCTTTCCAGAAAGTATTCCAAGTCTCATTCTAGCTAATTCAAACCTCCTCATAGTCAACCTCTGTCCTGATTTCAATTACAAAATAGCTTTGCCTGGTCTTGTGCTTCATAAAAGTGAACTCCTAAAGTATGTACTCTTGTGTCTGTGTTCTTTCACTCAGCATAATGCTTTTGAGATTCACTCATGTGTGTAACAGCAGCGTCTTTCTTTTTATTGCTTAGCACTCCACTGTATGAATATACCACAATTTGTTTATCTATTTTCCCACTGATGAGCATTCAGATTATTTCCACATTCTTGCTGCTATGAATAAAGTTATTATGAACATTTATATACAAGTCTTTATGTGGTCACATTTTAATTTCCTTTGGGTATGTGCTGGTTTGAAAGGATGTATGGGCCCTAGAAAAGCCATGTTTTAATCAAAATCCCATTTCATAAAATGGCAGAATAATCCTTATTCAATACTCTATGTTTGAATCTGTAATTAGATCATCTCTCTGGAGATGTAACCCAATCAAGTGTGGTTGCTAAGCTGGATTAGGGGGGATGTCTCTTGATTGGTTTACTGGGAAACATTTTGGAAATTTGGAGAGAAAAGAGAAGAACAACACAGCCACGAGAAGCAGAGAGTCCATTAACCAGCGACCTTTGGAGATGAAGAAGGAAAACGCCTCCTGGGTTGCTTCATGAAACAGGAAGCCAGGAGAGAAAGCTAGCAGATGATGCCTTGTTCACCACGTGCCCTTCCAATTGAGAGAGAGAGAGAAAAGCCCTGACCATGTTCACCATGTGCCTTTCCACTTGAGAGAGAAACCCTGAACTTCATCAGCCTTCTTGAACCAAGGTATTTTTCCATGGATGCTTTTGATTGGACATTCCTATAGACTTGCTTTAATTGGGACATTATCTCCGCCTTAGAACTGTAAATTAGCAACTTTTTAAATTCCCCTTTTTAAAAGCCACTTTGTTTCTGGTATATTGCATTCCAGCAGCTAGACCAGGATAAATGCCTATGAGTGAAATTGCTGGATTATAGAATGGTTGCCCATTTTATAATCTCACCAGCAATTACTAGAGTTCCCATTGTGTCACATGCTCTCCAACATTTGGTGTTTTCAACCTTTTCTGTCATTCTTATGGTTTTGAAGTGGTATCTCATGATTGTTCCAATTTGCATTTCCCTGATCACCAGGGATTTTGAACATCTTTTCATGTGTTTATTGAACATTGTGTATCTCTCTGTGAAGACTGTTAAATCTTTTGCCTATTTTTCTAAAAAAAAAATGATTTATTTGTCTTTTTAATAATTGAATTTGTAGGAGTTTTTTTTTCTTTTTTACATGGGCAGGCACCGGGAATCGAACCCGGGTCCTCTGACATGGCAGGCAAGCATTCTTGCCTGCTGAGCCACGGTGGCCCGCCCTGTAGGGATCCTTTATAAATTCTGAGCATAAATTATAATCCAGATATTTACTGCAAATATTTTCCTCCATTCTGTGTCTAGCATTTCTATGTTCTTAAAGGTATTTTTTTGATAAGTAGAAGACTTTATAAATTTTGATGAGGTTCAGTGTTTCAACTTTTGGCCCTTTCTAAGAAACCTTTGCCTAGTTAAAATTTCAAAGATAGTCTCCTATGTTGTTTCTAGACGCTTCTAGAAGTCTTTAAATTTAATAACTGACCCTGCAAAACTCAAGTCCATAATACGTCCCTTTCTAAAGTACAAGACGCCAAAGGAAATCTTAATGCACAAAGAGAATGTGGGGGATTCAGTAGCTCTGTGGGTCCTGAGTATCTGGGCAGCAGCATTTGCAGGATGGCCAGTGTGAGGAGGTTCGAGGCCTTAGTTTTAGTGTTATTTTTGGAGATGACTTCAGTTTCTATAGTTTTGGCTTTCTCTAGGATCAGAGTCATGCTTTATAGCAAAGGCTGCCAAACTAAACTTTTCCCTGAGTGAGAAAGCACGTGTTTACCCACGTGCAAACCTGAGCTTCAATGTCTTGCTGTAATTGCATCTGTAAAACCTCTTCCTCAAATATTACTCTTTGCCTCCGTGGAAAAACAGCATCTTTAGCAAAAAAAGGACAAGTGGGCAAAGGTTTTCCCCACACCACCAGAGGGGTAGTATTTAAAAATGGAAGTGGCTTGTGTAACCTACTTTTCTTTGGTTTTAGAATAACACAGCTCATAGATTTGCATTTGTTTTGAATTCTTGGCCCTGTGACCCTTGCTTCTGTTTTACTTGATAAATTTCATCTCACCTTCCACAAGCAGCCATTCAATTCTGAGCTTTTTCTAATATGTTTCATCAGGCTTGTTTTGGGTAAGTTACCAGTTCTCTGGACTGAGCATTTGTGTTGAGAAGGAAAAAAGTATCTGTCGGTAATATTTTACTACTTGGAGTTCCAAGTTGAAATTATTTTTATAGCTGTATATTTTTAATCACTACTACAATTAGGCAATGCACAGATTATAACACTTAACAGATTCCCTAGCTGTTTTCTGAAAAGGGGCTTCTTTGAATTTCTTTTTGTTCCATGGGAAACTCTGAGTTAAAATGCAACAACAAAAAATAAACCTTGTAGAGCACCTATTTTGCCCTTTTAAACACACATGCACAAAAGACCACTCAGATTCCTTAAATAGTTTGAAAATCATTAATGGCCATGGCCAGGAAATTTTATACATAATCACTTAGTTCAAAAACAAAGAAGTTACTTAATACTTTGAGAATTAATTTCAGACATTAGAATAGATATTATTTTATTTGCATCAATGAGAAAAAGAACAGCTCCACAGAAAGATTTTAGGATCCCTGACAAAGCGCTGGCAATACATAACTTAGAGATAGAAAATCAATATGCATATATCACACAGACACCAATTAATCACATTTTGACTGTTTTCTTCAAAATATGAAATTTCATTAATCTTAAGTTTTCCCTACATTTACAGAAATATGCATGCTAGTTCTAACATTTCAAGTAATACAGAAAAGTATAAAGAAAAAAAATAATGCCCCTTATCACTAATTTCATTTCAAGGAAACCAAAACCAATAGCCTGGTATGTATCCATATATACAAATATATAAAACATTTATAACTGTAACTTTTTTTTAACACTTTGTGAGTTTTATTTTACTTTAATATACATTTGTCCAGACAATAATAATAAGGCTATTACATGACAATTCTGTGAGCTTCATCTATTTTCAAGAACAATGCATGCAGTTACAAATGAGAGGTAGAAACTCTATATTCTTAGAGACCTAAAAAATACAAACATCATATAAATAAGGTTCAGATTAACTGCTGGAATTTCATACAGATAAATAAGGTAAAAATTACATTACTTTGTCAAAGTAAAGGAAAAAGACACTTTTTTTATTGGTTGGTTTTCATCAGTACACTAAAATTAAATTAATGTCAAACCATAACTTCTTACATTTTGCTTTTCTTCTTTTTAAATAGAAATTGAACGATACCCTAAAATTTGCTTTTGTCATTTATCAATATATGAGACATTACAAAGATCACTATATAGAGACTATATAGAGACTGTTTAATAACAACATAACAACATTGCTCTGCTGATTGAGGCATTTAAGTTGTTTATTGATCAATTTAACTGCATTTTTTTCAAAATGATCTTAAATATTTTTTTTTGTAAAAATGATTGATATGTATTATACAAATATCATTCAACACAGAAGAACACTTTGAATAGAGGGGAAATATACGCTGCACTAAAAATAATCCTTATCATCATCTGGTCAGTATCACCCCAGACAGATACATGTAAATAGATAGAAAGACAGGAGGTTAGATATCCAGATAGATTGATGAATGGATGGGTGGATGGATGGATAGATAAATATAATTCTACAAAAAAGCTCATACATACATATTTGTTGAAAATATTATGTCAATGACAATACGAACAATGAAAATAGAAGCATGTAAACAAAGTAATTGCTGAACTTTAGAGGGCTGCTTCTTTACAACAAGAGTTGAGAGTTTCCAAAAGATCACTCAGATTTTTTAAATAGTTTGAAAATCATTAATGGCCATGGTCAGGAAATTTTATACATAATTTTAACCTTATGTAATATTTATCAACCCCTTGTGAATGAGAGAGAAGTCTATGCTCTTGTACTTTCAATGTCCCTCCCATGTTCATTTAATTATAACACTTTCCATTGTCAAAATTCATAAAATTTACATCCAATTTTCAAACCATATTTACCACAAGCATGTAAGCCCAGTTGTATATTAAAAACATTCATTCATTGTTCACCAAGACTATTTTTGCTAAGACTTCTTCAGTCCTGAATTCTTTACATTGGTTAATCATTGAGATTCATTGAGTTCTTGCATGTCTGAGGATCTCTACTTTTTGAAGACAATTATGCTTGGTTAAAATTTCTGTATCACATTTTATTCCCCTTATAAATTTGTTAACATCCTTCCAGTATCTTCTGGCATCTAAAAATCTGGTGGAGATTTTTTTCCTTTTTATATGACCAGTTTTCTGTACTTTGGAACCCACATACTTCAATGTTCATTCTTAAAATGTGGTAAAATACACTAACATATATATTAGTGTTGAGCAATATTCAATTTCCCCAGGTGCCTTAGTTTTCCATCTATGAGCACAAATACCACAAAATGGGTTGGCTTAAACAATGGGAATTTATTGGCTCACAGTTTTGAGATGAGGGGAAGTCCAAAATTGAGCCATCGGCATGGTGATGCTCTGCCTGAAGGTTGGGGCATTCTGGGTTTGGCTCCCGGTGATATTTGGGTTTTTGGCTTTGGTAACATAGCAGTGGCCATCTCCTCTCCTTCATCTTCCAGATTCCATTGACTTCCAGCTTCTTGCTTTCCCCTGGTGGCTTCTTCCCTTTGGCCTTTTTAATAAGGTCCTCAGTAATAAGATTAAGATGCAACCCCATTCTGTTGGGCCACACCTTAACTTAAATCACATCTTCAAAAGGTCCTATTTACAATGGGGTCACACATAGATTAAGAACATGTTTTTCTGGAGTATATGATTCAACCTTCCATACCAGGACATGCTGTTAGCTTTCAAACTGTGATTTAAAACCTTCATTTGTTTCCAGAAAACTTTTTTCTCTTACATTTTTGAACATCTAGATATTTATAGATTTTTTCTTTTTTTTTTAAGAACACCAATTTTATTCATGCTGGATTAAAAGAGTAATCTGTCTCTCTTTTTTTCATTTTTTTAAATTTATGATTTCCTCAAGCTTGTCCTCCATGCTTCTGAACATGTTTCCATACGTGTATAACACAACTTTAATCTCTGTAAATGCTTTTATTTTTCTTTTGCAGTAATTTTTTGAGTTCTGCTTGCTCACTTCTTATATCCTGTAACTTTATCACCACTTTTAAAATCAATCTCTGTATCTCCTTGAGTCCTTCACAGAATCCATGCATTTACTTATTTCTTTGGGCAATGGAGTAATGTTCCTTTGAATGAGTTCTGTTCTTTCTGCTTTGTTTTCTTTTCTCTCTGTATCACTCCTTTCCAACATATATACATAAGATCTTTTACAGGTTATTACTAAAATTATAACTCACCTTTTCATAAGCACTGTGACCATTAAGTGCATGTGTCAAATTGACCAGTTTATGCTATCCAGTTGATTGGTCATATAAGCACTGGCCTCATTGGTACTGTGAGGGTAGTTCATGGATTTCAATTGTTGGTAAATGGATTCCACCTGGAGTCCTTTATGAGAGGATAAAACAAATACAGAAGCTGAGAGATAAATTAAGAGAAGTTCACAGAGAAACACCAGAGAAGTTTAGAGAAAAAGCCACAGATGGAAAAGCCAGAAACTAAAAGCAATGAAACTCAGGAGAGAAAGAGCGGCAGACATCACCCTATGCCTTGCTATCTGACAGAGGAACCCATGCTTGCTGATAAGCAGTCTTCAGAGAAGGCATCATCCTCTTGATGCCTAATGGACGTATTCACGGCCTTAGAATTGTAAACTTGTAAACTAATAAACCCCCATTGTTGAAAGCCAACTTGCATTTCATCAGCTTTAGCAAACCAAAACACTGGGGGAAGCCACTACTTAGGGCATGGCAATTGTTGTCATAGGAGAAATGTTGATCTCCCGTAAAAAGATTTTCATATTTTTCTTAAAAAAGAAATACCAAACTCTACAGATCTTTATTTAATCTTCCAACTGTTCTACATACAATTGTTTGTTTGTTTTAAATAGCCTAAAAATATTGTGCCTAATTCAGTGTATTACCCAGTCTACAAACCATACTTCAATAGGCGATTCATTGATTTTTGAACTTTGATGCCTATCAAACAAGTTTTCATTATAAAATTTCAGATATATAAAAAGTAGAAAGAATAATATAAGTATCCCCCAAGTTCATCACCCAAGTTTCAACAATTATTAACTCAAGGTCAATCATGCTCAATATATACCTTGCCTCCTTCAGTCATGCTTTAATTATTTCAGGCAATCCTATTTATGAAATATTTCAACCATTAAATATTTTAGGTATTTCCAGAAGATAAGGCACTTTAAAATATATAATCAATATATTACTGAACCTAAAAATTAACAATAATTTGTTAATATTTCATATATCCAGTGTTCACATTTCTAATTTTATCTCTTTTCCTACAGTCTTAAAGTTTTGTTCAAATTGAGATACAGATAGAATCCTTTATGGTTATTGGTTATTTCTCTTATGTCTTTATTAATCTATAAATTCCTCATCTCTTTCTCTCCATTTGTTTCTTGCATTTTTTGTTGAAAGCACTGAATTTTTTTATCCTGCTAAATTTCTCACGATCTGTGTTTTGTTGACTGCATCCTTATGGTGTCATTTAACTGTTTTTTGTTTGCTTGTTTGTTTATTTTTTGTAGTTCTGTACATTGTAGTTATATTTAGAAGTGTGATTAGATTCAGGTTTGATTTTTTTCAACAAGATAAAAAATAACTGATACTGTCTTCTTCTATCTGAGGATGTTAATATCTGGTTGTTTTTTGGTGGGATATTTTAGCAGCCATTGACTATCATTACATTAGATTCATTAATTTATTGCAGTTTTCAAAATAATAATATTCTTTAATGTGTTCTTCATTTATTACCACAATATTTCCATTAAGAAAACTTCACCTAATAATTATTTGATTATAGTTTATATAGATAAATGAGTTTATATGTTTGATTCTTTTCCTTATCAGTTTTCAAAATAATTAATTTTTCCCTAACATCCTCTGATGTTGACCAATTCATTTTATTTTTAACATCATCTTGAACTCACTATCCTTATTAATAGTAAATAATAACACTTTTGGCTGGTGGGAGCCTCTTTTCTTTTCCTCCTGGGTTTTTGATAATGTCCTTGCTCTGTGGTATGATGAGATGGTCTAGATGAATCTTGTATACTCCTGCCCCAAATCTGGATGCAGTCATTTTCCCCAAGGTGTCCTGGCTCCTTTCAGTTGTAAATACTATTTTGAGACCACTGTCTGAGCGCGAGGGATGTATAATGGCGTTGTTTCAATAATTGTTTCTAGACCTTTCAAAGGACAAAGCTAGAAAATGTATTTATTAGGATAAAATATTTCATCATCTTATATTGATACTTTCAATTTAAATTCTTGACTACTGGGTTTTGCTTAACATTTTCTACCTTACATCTCTCTCTCCTTGCTCTTGAGCTGAGAATTCTGGTACTCAATGATACTATTCCTTTGTCCCACACCCCCTCACAATGGTATCATTGTAATAAAATACCAGTATTACAACAACAAAATGAATATTGAAAATGGCTTAAAAGTTTTTATAGTTTTCCTATATCCTACAATGGAGACATAGTTACATTGGTCTATTTTTTTTTTCTTGTATAAAACTAGGATGATAAACTTTATACATCGGATGTGATAGTAGTATCTATCACAAAAAATTATTGTAAGTATTTAGTATATTGATAGTTATATAGTGCTTATTTCCAAATATAAGTGCTTAATAAAAATTAGCCATTGTTATTCTGAAAAGGAAAATGAAAATCTAAAATATCATAAAGATGTCATTACCACTTCCATATTATATTTATTTTATGTAGAGTATTCATTTTGTGCTTCATAGGAGGCCATAATTACTAGATTAATCTACTATGTCTGAAAGATTTTCAATGCCATATACTAGAATGAAAAAATAATCTGAGTGTTTCAAAGTTGAAATTGAAATGCAGAGTTTGACAGTGGAAAAGGTTTTTGGATTTAGAAAAAGAGTTTTAAGGTGCAAAGCCCTTAGAGCTTTTTGAAGGTAGTTTAACTTTTTGTGTGGTTCATCTTTTTGTGGGAAATAGTATACACATTTAAGCTGGAATGGTGTGTTTTTCCACATTTAAAAGCGGCCCAGGATCCATCAGAGGTCTCACTTGGGGGTGCTCCTCGTGCTCATTTTCCATTCTTAAAATGACAGAATTTATTCATGGTGTTTTTTCAAAAGAAGTAAATGTGAGATAATTTTTAAGCACCTTCTTAAAAGTAACAATTTACTTGATAGTCTTATTAATCAATAAAGAGCACCATTGCTCTAGATAGTGATATCACATTGGTCTATTTTTAAATAACTTGGAAGAATTCCTCTATCTGATTATGCTATCAAATGGTACTTACTTCATTCATCTAAACTTCCTTCTGATTTTTAGGGATTGGGTTTTATCAATTTAATTTTACTTAATATTCATGTAAAATCTTTTCAGATTTTTGAAGTCAAATCTAAAAAACCAAATATTCAAAGAATCTAACTATTATCACTCTTACCCTATGCTCTTTTTCCCTGTTTTCATTTGTTAAAGACACGAGAATGCAATACACCAGGAATGGGTTGGCTCTTATGAAGGAGTTTATTAAGTTGCAAATTTACAGTTCTAAGGCCATAAAATGTACAAACTAAGGCATCCAGAGAAAGACACCTTGGCTCAAGGAAGGCCAATGGCATCTGGAATGTCTCTATCAGCTGGAAAGGCACATGGCAACATCTTCTAGCTTTCTCTTCTGGCTTCTCATTTCATAAAGATTCTACAGAAGTGGACTTCTTCTGCATCTCTAAAGATCTCTGGCTGTGTGGCTCTCTTGGCTCTGTTGGCTCTGAGCTTTTTTGCAAAATGGTTTCCTCTTAAAGAGCTCCAATAAGCAACCCCACCATGAATGGGTGGAGACACATGTCGGTGGAAACCACCAAGCAAAAGGTCCCACCCACAACTGGGTGGGTCACACCTCCATGGAAACAACTTCACCAAAAGGCTCCCATCCAAAAATATTGAATGAGGATTAAAGAACACAGCTTTTCTGAGGTACACAATGGATCAGCATACCCCCAACATAAATAACCATCAATGTTTATATGGTTTATCCTTCAAAATTTTTTCCTGAGGTATAAATATATATTTTTTTCCTAAATTATAAATATGGATATATTTATATCTATATCTATAGATATTTCTTCTTAAAGAGTAGCATAACATATATACACTACACCATCTATTTTTTGTTTTTTAAATTTAACAATATATCCTTGTATCACGCTATAGCAGTATGAAGAGAGAGTCTTCTTTTCTTCCCAACAAAAAGAGTTTCAAGAAGTATTATACATACACGATAAACAACACATATTTAAATCATACATTTATAAGTTTTGACATGTGTATTGATGTGGATTGAACTGTGTACCCCCATTTGGTTATGTTCTTGGACTTGAACTGGATTCTTCTGGTGGGTATGGACTCATGGCAAATAAGGTAAATTAGGATGTGACCTCACCTAACCAAATCGGGTTGGGCTTTAATCTATATAACTGGAGTCCTTAATAAGCAGAGTGAAATTCAGACAAAGAGAAGCCTCAGGGAACAACCAGAAGCTGGAAGTCAGTAGAACCTGGAGGAGAAAGGAAGAGATGACCATCACGTGCATTGCCATGGACCAAGGACTGCCTGCCACCAGCCCCAGGACACCACAGTCTCCTGGGAGAAAACATTGCCTTGTAGTACCACAACTTTGGACTTCTATATTCAAAACCCTAAGTCAATAAATTCTTGCTGTTATATGGTATTTGTTTTAGTAGCCAGGAAACTGAAGCATGTACAGCATGTATATATCTGTGAATTCATGACCACATTCACGATAATGAACGGAGTCGTTACACCTAAGCACCTCTGTAACTTTTCCTCTTGCCCCTTGTCCCACCTCCTTCACCCATACCAAGGCAGCTGCTGATATGCTTCCTGTTTATATAGATGCATTTGCATTTTCTAGAGATTTATATGAATGGAATCATACTGTGTCTTTTTTCATTGATTCTTTCACCCAGCATGACTATTTTGAAAGTCATATATATTGCTGCATGTATGAATAGTTGACTCATTTTTATTGTAAATATTAAAAAAAAAGAAAAGAAAAAAGTTAAAAAAAATAAAGCATGTATAGACTTGAGATGGGGGTAATTGAATAAAATCTAATTGCTAAACTTCAGTAAATAAAGGAAAATGTCCTTGAGAGCTATGGAAAAGTTTTCCTAGATTTATGCTTGAGACAAATTTAGCAATTGTAGTATATTTTACAGAGCTTGATGCTTAGTATGTTTTTTGATATTTTTCATAATTTTAGATGTTATGAAAACAAAGAGATATCTTTTTTTTACAAAGAGATATCTTAATCTCCAAAGGAATAAAAGCAAATACAGATAAAATTTAAAAAAACAATAGACGTAGAGCCACCAAAAATGGACATCTTAGTTAGTTTAGCCATAGGCATATTTAAATACAGTATCTAAATAATCATTATAAAGCCTGTGTTTGTGCAGTGTTTCATAAAATAATTTAAAATTAAGGCAAACAAGGAAAAAGTCTACATATACAGATACCAGAGTTTCTTATATTCTCAATATTAAATGTTAAATACCATTTGATTGGCTGTCAAAACTGTGAATGTTCTCAAAATATCAAGTAGAAAATTATTACAAATATCAACTTTGCTATATTAATGACCTATATTACTGAACATTTTCAAATGTTTAATTTCAGGAAAATACAAAGATACAAATGTTCTTAAAATTAACGTATGAAAATCTGTCTCATGACATCAGGACATTTAAAATCTATTTTACCTGATATTACTGTAGCTACTCATGTTTTCTTTTGGGTACAGCTTGCATAGAAATCTATTTCCATCCTTTCACTTTCAGTTTATTCATATGCTTGGGTCTAAGATAAGTCTCTTATAAGCAGCACATAGATAAATCGTATTTTTAAACCCATTCTGCCAATCTGTGTCTTTTAATTGGTGAGTTTAGTCCATTAATATTCAAAATTATTACTATGAGGGCAGTTCTTGAGTTTACATCTTATTCTATATCTAGATGACTCATTTTTATTGTTGAGCAGTATTCCATTGTATGGTTAGACCACAATTTATTTCTAAACTCACCTTTGATAGACAGTTGGGTTGTTTCCGTTTTTTACTCTTACAAGTAAACATTGATGTATAAGTTTTTGAACATGCTTTCATTTCTCTTGAGTATATACTTAGGAATGAAATTCCTGGATCATGTGGTAAGTATATGCTTAAAATTCTAGGACACCATCAAACTGTTTTCTAAAATGGTTGCACCAGTTTACATTTCCACAAGTAATGTATGAGCAATCCAGATCCTTCACAGCATGTAATATATTTAGTCTTTTTAATATTAGCCTTTCTCTTTAGTAATGCCATGGCTTTACTTTTCATTTCCCTAATGATTAATGGTGTTTAGCACCTCGTCATGTGCTTATTAGCCTTCCATACATCCTCCCTGATGAAGTGTCTGTCCAAATTGTTTGCCCATATGTATATTCAGTCATTCTAGCACCAACTATTGAACAGACCATTCATTCTTCTGAATGGTAGTTGAACTACCATTGCATCTGTGTCAAAAATCAGTTGTTCATATATGTACATATCTATTTATGAACTCTAATACATTCTTTTGCTCTAGTTCTCTATTTTGCCACACTATCTTGGTGTCTGTATCCTTAAAAGAAGGCTTGAAATCAGATAATGATAGTCCTCCAGTTTTGCTCTTTTTCAACTTTGTTTCGGATATTCTAGGTCTTTGCATTTCCATACGAATTTTATAATGAGTTTATTAATTTCTACAGAAAAAATCTTCTGGCATTTTGATGGAGATTACATTGAACCTATAGATCATTTTGGGGGAAATTGACATCTTAATATTGAGTCTTGTCTCAAGAAAAAAGTGTATCTCTTCATACGTTTAGGGCCTCTTTAACTTCTTTCAGCAAAGCTTTTTAGTTTTCAGTGTACAGGTATTACAAATTTATACCTTATGGATTTGAAATTTTTTGATGCTATTGAATATTTGAGTTTCAATTTCCAGTTGTTCATTTATACTATAGGTGAATACAATTGATTTTTTATGTAACAGCCTTGTATCCAGAAAACTTATTAAACTAACTTCTTAGTTCTAGTTGCTTTTTTGTAGTTTCTATTAGATTTTATACCTATATGCTTGTCATGTCTGTTGTCAGTGAATAAAGATAGTTTTGCTTCTTCCTTTCTAATTTGTATTCCTTTTATTTATGAGGAATGACAATATATTTGCATTTCTACATCTTTAAATTATTCTGCAAGTAGGTTTTGTATTAGTGTTCTGAAGGAGACTTTGTGACTATTCTGTTTTTTTATCTAAATTTTAAACTATGCAATGAGGACATGTGTGTGTGTGTGTGTGTGTGTGTGTGCGTGTGTGTGTGTGTATTTTCAGTTAGAGTCCATTAAAATCCCCTGTGCATAGGAAATATTCTATACGTATATGATGACCAAGTAGTTTGATCACTAATGTGCAGAATAGAGATGAAGTAATTCAATTGCTTATTTTTTTCATACTGATAGTTAACATTTTAAACAAAATGCTTGGTGGAAAACATTCATCCTATCATTTGTTTTATTAAGTTTATAAAATTACAAAATGGAAGAAATAATGTTATGTTCCCACTTTGTTCTTCAGTTGCATGTACAGTTCCCTAGAGCGTAAAGGTAGGAAAAAACAACCATAATGAAACTTTCTCCCTGCTGGGTTGTATTCTGTAGTCATTAAGAACATAGACCCTGAAACCAACAGGCTTAGGTTTAGCATTTCTTCTCTTCTTCAAAATTGCGTTGATACCTTAGGCAAGTTCATCCCTATGTGCCTCAGTTTTCCTATCTGCAAAATGGGGATAATAACTGGATCAATTACATATCTAAATGGAGAGTTAGCATTCTGTTGCTGGGATTGTTGATGGAAAAGTTAATTATAAAAATTTAAAAGATCAGGGCTGAGACAGTGGCTCAGTGGCAGAATTCTTGCCTGCCATGCCAGAGATCTGGGTTCAAGTCCCAGAGCCTGCCCATGCCAAAAAAAATTTAAAAGATCAACTTCTAGTTTGAAGATTAATGTATTTACTTACCATGACAAAAACTAATTTAATGCTGTATAACTCTCAACAAATTTTTTTTCTATTTTTATGTAAACTATGAATATTTTTAAAAGCTATAGTGTCAGTTTCTTTTGGATGAAAAAATTTTTGAATAAAGGAAGACAATGCCACACTTAAAACAGGCTTTCAAATATATGAAAGTCTAAGATGTCTTATTTTTCAAAAACTTGTTTGTAAATTATTTGTTTAGAAATTGGACACACAGCAACCATAAACATTTTTAAAATAGCTGTAATTTACTTAACACATTCAATAAAGCCATTCAAGTCACAGTTCACTGATATACATTTTCTATAACAATTGCCCTTTGTAACCAGCCACAAAATATACCAATATTTCTAAAAGCAAATTCATTTTGAGTACTAATTTAAGTGATCCCTTTAGTAAGAACAAATACTTACAGAGCTCCAATTACGTGTCAGACATTGTTTTAGATGCCTTGTTTACATTTTCTAATTTAATCCTCATAATAATCCTGCAACATATAATCTGGGTATTATTATCCTTATTTAACACAAAAGGAAATAGAAGCTCAGAGATGTTGAATAACTTTCCCATGGTTGCTTAGATTACAGCAGAGCTAAAATTCAAATCACCTCCCAATTTTTTTTCCATTATGCTTTGTGGTCTCCTTTTCCTGAAAACACTCACACATGCACTGCCCTGGCACCTGGACAAAGGATTCCTTTTTCCTTTGGACTCTTGAATTTCCAATAGGATCACACATGTTTTTCAAGCTATAGCACTTACTTTGATTCATCATATTTTAGTTTTATGAGCCCATCTCTCCCACTAGACCACGAGGTCCTTGAAAGTGGATCCATCTCTTATTCATCTTTGTAAACCCTGTGGCAAATATTACTAGTCACATATAGGTGTTTTATAAATGTTTGTTGAATTTTACTCTTATAGGGTTTCTGTCATTTACTCTGGAGGGTGATAGGTGTCTGGGGAGTTCATTGGGAGACTTTCTCCTACGTCTCTCCTCTCCACCATAACTTTCTAACATCTGATAGGGAGAGCTAAAGGTTCACACTTGTTTTGTGCTGGTTCTCCTAGGGCACAAAGAATAAAGACAGGTCGATCTTAATTTGCAAGAAGCTTGGAGTGGGAGAAAGGGCTCAAAACCAGGGATGTTACCTGAAAAACACTTCCTAGGCTGAGGGCTGGTAGGAAGAATGAGCACCGATGATATACTCTCCTTTTTCCACTTATTTTTTGCAATCCTACCAGTGTTGCTATTGCAGATCACATTCTAGGGAATGGGGGAGGAGTGCGTGTGTGTGGTCAGAGGCAGGAGTGAGGTCTACAGACTGTGGAGAAGGAAGAAAAACGTGAAGTCGTATCAGCTGGGAAAGAAATGTAATTTGTGCCCATGACCATCTTCTTGCAGGGGCTATTCCTGGAAATGCTTTCTATGCAGGCAGCAACATGATGCCCAAAAGATAGGATGGGCCAAATTCTGGCCATTAGTGTGAGCAGTAATAATTACGTTAAAGAGGAAACTCGAGAGTTGATTATTCCCACGAGGTTTGGACAGTGAGGGAGAGGGTCATGAAGGGAGGCTCCCGGGATGATCTCGATGGATTAGGAAGGCCAAGCTTGGATGAGGTGTTCCTCAAAGCAGTCCCTGAAGCTCTCACCATCACGGGGGAGTGGAGCAGTAGCCAAGATCTTAATAGTGGAGATAAGAAGGTGCACTGAATGGAGAAGGAAGGATGGCAGCCATGGATATCTAGGGGTTTCAAGGCAAACGTAATGTAATGCACCTTCTCTGCAAGGGCCTCCGGGAGCAGCAGGCAGGGCTGCCTTGGGCATTCCATTGCTTCCCGGTAATATACCCTCTTCCCTGGGGTAGCCCTGGGTGCCTTTTCTGTTAGAAGTTAACAAGATCTAATTAACTGGTATGTATTATAAGTTTTAATCAAATAAATCCACAGTTTTAAATTCAACAGTTAAAAAAGAATTACTTTGGTTCTTGCCACTTTTTCTTTCCTAGGAGCCTGGCTGATCATCAAAGTCAACATGATATGTTACACCTAAGAAGGAATAGTGTAACCCCACCCTAAACATATGCTATTGGAAAACTAAAGATGGCTCTGAAAAGCATATTTCCTATGCATGTATGAAAAGCCAGAATGGTTGTGGGTTCCAGAGCATGAAATCATGTCGGTCCATCAATGGTTGTGATTATTAGTGCTGTTACACCTCACCTATCCCCCAAATAAACTTTTCTTCATAGAAAAGGGGACATGCTCCCTTAGGAAAGATATAAACACAGGAACTATTAAATAGTGTGACAATTGTTTTAGAAAAATTGTATAACTTACTTAACAAAAACAGAATACAAAGTATTAGGGTTTTTTTTTTTTTTTGGTATGCTGTATGGCAGGGTCACATTTCATTTTTTTTCCATGTGAGTATCCCATTATTCAGCACCATTTGTTGAATTTTTGTTTGGTTGATTTTTGTTTGTTTGGTTTTTGGGGAAGTGCATGGGCCAGGAATCAAACTCAGGTGTCCCACATGGCAGGGTGAGAATTCTACCACTGAACTACCCTAGCACCCCCAGTATTAGGTTTGCTTTTATGCTTGAAACAATAATTTAAAATCCAAGGGGATCTGTGGGACATGACAGCTAGGGGTGTAAATCTCCCTGGTAATATGGGACAGAATTCCTGGGGATGAGCCAGAATGCAGCATCAAGGGATAGAAAAAGTCTTCTTGACCAAAAGGGAGAAGAAAGAAATGAGACAAAATAAAGTCTCAATGCATGAGGGACTTCAAACAGAGTCAGGAGGTTATCCTGGAGGTTATTCTTGTGCATTATATAGATATCCCTTTTTAGTTTATGGTGTATTGTAATGGCTAGGGGGAAGTACCTGAAACTGCTGAGCTGTGTTCCAACAGCCTTGATTCTTGAAGAAAACTATGTAACCATAAAATTTTTACAAAGTGACCGTGTGATTGCAAAAACCTTGTGTCTGATGTTCCTTTTATCCAGGGTATGGACAGATGAGTAAAAAAAAAAAGGATAAAAACTAAATATTGGGAGGGGAGGGTAAAAATTGGGTAGACTGAAGTACTGTTGGTCAATGAGAGGGGTGTGGGATGTATGAGTTCTTTTTTTTTCTTTTTATTTCTTTTTCTGAAGTGATGCAGTGTTCTAAAAATGGTCATGGTGAAGAATATACAATTATGGGATGATATTGTGAGTCATTAATTATATAATATGGCTGGACTGTATATGTGTGGCTATTTCTCAATAAAAATACTTTTAAAACCCCAAGGGGACATATAATATTTTATCCACATAAATAACAAGTCCCTCAACTTTGTTAACCCCCTGCAACTGGGTTTTCTGTTTAGATAAATGCTGCTCTCTGGGTTGCTCAAATATTTGTCTTGGTGCTATAGGAAAGGAAATGGTGTATGGAGAGGAAAGGGTGTATCCAATCTGAATGGAGTAGAACTTCAGAGCAATTCAAAATGCACAGTACTAGCACAAACCATGAAACTAATGCCCATGAGTCCATACTGATATATAAATAGATGACTAAATAAATAAAAAGGAGAGAATAGACAAATCTCCCATATGGTAGGATTCCAAATAATTTATGTAGAGATTCTGCCCTCAAGGAAGTGGATCATAACTCTCCACTCCTTAAGTGGGGCTGCATATAGTAACTTCCTTCCAAATAGTACAGTATGGAAAGGGTACTAAAGAGTAATTTTACCCTGAATAAACCTGAGAAACATATTCAACTTGATGGTCATAGTTAACTTCAACAGTGATAAGTCTTGTTGATAGTATGATAATTGATACGATGCAATGACAATGATTATCACCCTGATGGTCTTAGCCTAAGTCTAATCATGAGCAAAGCATCAGACAAATCCTGATTGAGGGGCATTCTACAAAATCCCTAATGAGCACCGCTCAAAACTGCCAAAGTTATCTTGAAAAAGAGAGGTCTGGTAAACTGTCACAGCCAAGAGAAGCCCAAAGGACAACAAAATGTGATACGGTGACTGGATGGGATCCTGGAGAAGAAAAATTTAGTAAAAATTAAGAATATATGAATAAACTGTGAACTTTAGTTAGCAATAATGCTTCATTACTGGTTTATTAATTTTAATAAATATACTGCATTAATGTTATATATTAATAATAGTAGAACTGGATGTGGGTTTATGGGGATGCTTCATATTCACAAGTTTCTATAAATCTAAAGCTATAGTAAAACAAAAAAGTTTAAAAAATAAACAGAATGCACTTAAGAGGAAGTGTATATAACAGAATAATAGGGAAACCTATTTGAGTGAAACTAGTGAACAGAAGGGGGAAATGTTTACAGCATGGAGCAAAAGAGCAAACATAGATAGAACATGTGGCTGAGAAAAATCTGAACATTTTATCATGGAGGTCATTAGAAAATCTGTACTTGAAATTTATTCTTTGGTTTAAGTATTCTATGAGAAGAAATACGTATATTTAATTCATTCTATCTTGTTTCTACAAACAAGGTTTTTAAAGTATTTTTCCTTTTGTGGTATATGATCCTAAGTTACCTTCCCTCCTTCCTTTATAATTCTCTCTGTTTCTCTAACCCTTTCTCACTGTCTCACTCTCTTTCATGCATACACACACATGCACACACACACACACACACACACATTCACATCAGTGTTTTTAGAGGCTACAAGAGAACAAAAGACCATCTGTGTCTTTGAGAAAGCTGCAATAAAAATAATACAATGGCCCCTCTCCTTTAACAGTGAACTCGTTCTTATTTACATGAGATTATCTGTTAGAACTTGAATATTCTATTATATTTTGTCAGAGAAATAGCAAATGGAGTATCCATTTGGAAAATATAAAATGAAATGATGCAGACTTCCAGGAAAATGGTGGAATAGAGTAGCTTGAGATTAGCCCTGGTCCACGGAAAAGTTAGAGAAGGGACAGGACAGTGACTGAGGCAGTGATTCGGGAGTGCGGCTGACCTGGGAGAGACTTCTGCACCACACGCGGCAGCCCCAGTTGCAGAGGCCAAGGAACTGAGAGGCAGAAAGCTGGAGCCTGGCATGGAGGCACAGGGCGCAGAGCCGCAGTGCCCACAGGAGTGCACGGATGGGAGCCCAGGACTGGGAAGTAAGCCAGACTGTGTTCCTTGGGCATGTTACCCTCACCAGCACAGATCCGTGACCCCAGACCTGAATCCCATCACCAGCTCCTATTCCCCGTGCTCCAGGTGCCCCCACCCCTCCAGCCCCCAGTGCACGTACCTGCCCCCCTCCACCCCAAGGGCAGCCCAACTCACCTCTCCTGCACCCCTCCTGAGCACTACCTCCACCTCCTTGTTCCCCGCAGGCTATTGCCACTGCATAAAGGTTGCGGGCACTAACCTCCACACTTAGGCTACCCCTACCCCCCACCCATAGTGTCACACAGCCTCACTCCACCCCCTGAGCTCTATGCATCTATTTATGGCACTCTAGGCCCACACATGCACATGGACCTCAATCATGTCATTCATTTCTGGGAACCACACTTTTGAGCAGTCTTAGAACCATGCAAGCACATGGCCCTCAGCCTCACTTTTCAACTCTGAGAAAGTGCTGACTTGTGCAGCCAGGTCACAACTGCCCCCAATCCATGAAAGCATAATGCTGACCTGCTGCCACATTTCTACACATGTGCACAAAGGACCCCATGCCTGAGAACAATGCAGACCAGGATTATGCCCCCCCAGACCAGTGCACCCACACACCTACATCCTCCCTGGCCACTGGGTGCCCACCTTCACAAGCATCAGCATGACATCCCCAAACTGCATCTATACCTGCCCTGTAACAAATCACCAAACTGAGTACCCCACCCTGTACCCTGCTCCCTGCTCTACAACTATCCTGAAAACACAAGGCCTTAGTGTTTTCAGGATAGTTTCTGCTTCTCTTCAATATTTGACAGACTGATTAGTATGTGCCTTGGAGAAGGCCTGTTTTGATTTATTCTCTTCTTTGACTTGCATATTTATGTCCTCTATGATGGTTGGGAAATTTTCTCCCATTATATCTTCAACTACTCTTCCTAGTCCTCTACTCCTCTCTTCTCCTTCTGGGACACCAATGATTCTTATATTTGTGTACTTTGTTTTGTCTATCATTTCCCTGAGTTTCCATTCAATTTTTTCCATCTTTTTTGCCATTTGCTGTTTTGAGTCTTTGAAGTCAATTATCCTCTCCTCTATATCACTTATTAGTTCTTCTATCTCTTCATATCTAGTGTTGTTTGCCTCTAGTATGTTTTTTATTTGGTCAACAGAGTCTTTAATCTCTGTGATATCCACTATTTTTCTATTTATTCTTTCAAATTTCTTTGTATGCTCTTCTACTGTCTTCTTGATCTCCTTTGTGTCATTTGCTACCCCACTTATTTTATTAATTAGACTTTTATGAACATCTTTGATTAGTTGTTTCAAAGTCTGTGTCTCCTCTGGTGTTTTAATTTGGTCAGTAGGCAGGGCTATATCTGTTTGCATTGTGATAAGATTAGTGATCTTCTGCTGTCTTCGCGGCATGTATATAAATTGATTGATTTACTCTGGGAGTTGATTTCTTTCAGTACACTAAAGAGAAAGACTTCCAGCCAAGAATTCTGTACCCAGCCAAATTATCCTTCAAAACTGAGGGAGCAATTAAAGTTTCCACAGTCAAAGAAGTCCTGAAAGAATTTGTCAACAAGAGACTGGCCCTACAAGAAATACTATAAGGAGTTCTGCTGACTGAAAAAAAAATAGACAAGAAAGAGAGGTCTGGAGGAGGGCACAGAATTGAAAAGTACCACTAAGGGTAATTTAAAGAATACAAAGAGAAAGAGGGAAAATAATATATAGATCTGACAAATAAAAAAGATAAGATGGTGAATTCAAGAAATACATTTTCAGTAATAACTTTGAATGTTAATGGATTCATCTTAGATACAAGGATACAAATAGACTGAAAGTGAAAGGATGGAAAAAGATTTTACATGCAAGTTGTAATCAAAAGAAAGCAGGAGAAGTATACTAATATTGGACAAAATAGACTTCAAATGTAAAGATATCATAAGAGACAAAGAAGGACACTATATACTAATTAAAGGGTCAATTCACCAAGAAGCTATAACAATCATAAATGTTAATGCTTCCAATCAAGAAGTCCAAAGTACATGAGACAGACATTGGCAAAACTGAAGGGAGTGATAGATGTTTCAACAATAATAGTAGGAGACTTCAATACACCACTCTCCTCTACAGATAGAACAACCAGACAGAAGAGCAACAAGGAAATAGAGAGTTAAATAACTTGATAAATGAATTAGACCTAACAGGCATATATAGGTCATTGCACCCCAAAGCACAAATTTATACATTCTTTTCTAGTGATCATGGAACATTCTCCAAGATAGATCATATCCTGGGGCAGAAAACAGGTCTTTATAAATTTAAAACATTGAAATTATTCAAAGCACTTTCTCTGATCATAATGGGATGAAACTGGATCTCAATAACCACCAAAGAGTGAGAACATTAACAAATATATGGAAATTAAATAATACACTCTTAAACAACCAGTGAGTCAAAGAAGAAATTGCTAGTGAAATCAGTAGCTATCTGCAGATGACTGAAAATGAGAATACAACTTATAAGAACATATGGGATGTGGCAAATGCTGTGTTAAGAGGGAAATTTAGTGCCCTAAATGCCTGTACTAAAAAACAAGAAGGAACAAAAATCAAAGACCTAAGAGCACACCTCGAGGAACTTGAGAAAGAACAGCAAACTAACCCAAAGGCAAATAGAAGAAGAGAAATAAAAAATATTAAAGCAGAGATAAATGAATGGGAGAACAAAAGAACAATAGAAAGAACCAATAAAACCAAAAGTCGGTTCTTTGAGAAAATCAATAAAATTAATAGGCCACTGGCAAGGCTGACAAAGGAAAAAAGCAAGAGGATGCAAATACACGAAATCAGAAGTGAGAAGGGGTGTGTTGCCACACACCCTGAAGAAATAAAATAAATCATTAAAAGATACTATGAACAACCTATACGTCAACAAACTAGACAACTTAGATGAAATGGGCAAATTCCTGGATACACACAAACAAGGTATGCTGACAAGATAGAAGATCTCAACAAACCAATTACAAGTAAAGAGATTCAATCAGTCATCAAAAATCTGGCTATAAAGAAAAGCTCAGGGCCAGATGGCTTCACAGGGGAATTTTATCAAACATTCCATAAAGAATGAACACCAATCCTACTTTAACTTTTTAAAAAATTGAGGAAAAGGGAGCTTTTCCTAACTCATTTTATGAAGCTAATATAATTTTAATACCAGAACTGGGTAAAGATGCTATGAGAAAGGAAAATTACAGGCCAATCTCTCTAATGAACACAGATGCAAAAATTCCCAATAAAATACTAGCCAATTAAATCCAACAACACATTAAAAGAATTATACACCATGACCAAGTGGGATTTATACCAGGAATGTAAGATGGTTCAATGCAAGAAAATCAATTAAT
>PVIY010033470.1:0-28019 GCA_004026745.1 Myrmecophaga tridactyla
ATAAAGACTGAGATGGTATAATCTAGGAATGCTTAGAGTATATAATGATAGTGACTAAATGTACAAATTTAAAAAATGTTTTTGCATGAGGAAGAACAAAGGAATGTTATGACTGCAGGGTGCTGAAAATAGATGGTAATTAATATTTTAAAATTTTACCTTACATGTGAGACTAAAGCAAAAAAAAAATGTTTATTTGGTACAAAATTTATATTTTGACTAGTGCATTTCCTAATATAACTTATGTAGACAGCTTAATTGAACACCATAAGTACATGGAACCTTGAGTAGGACATGAGATTTTGTGGGTTTGTCTCAAGTGATGCCCTGATAAATCCCAGAGTGATTTGAACAGTGAATAAAAAAGTATTTGCAATGTCCCCTTCAGGGAATGGTGAAAAAGGGGGGAAATTCAACTTCCCCAAGTTGAATTCTTGATAATCTCACAAGCAGTGGGGACAACCAAAGGTATAGGCTGAGTCCCCAGTCTTGGGGGTTGTTCATATGAAACTTAACCCTACAAAGGATGGGTAAAGCCTACTTAAAATTAGGCCTAAGAGTCACCCCCAAGAGAACCTCTTTTGTTGCTCAGATGTGGCCCCTCTCTCCAGCCAACACAGCAAGCAAACTCACTACCCTACCCCTGTCTACGTGGGACATGACTCCCAGGGGTGTGGACCTTCCTGGCAACGTGGGACAGAAATCCTAGAATGAGCTGAGACTCAGCATCAAGGGATTGAGAAAACCTTCTCGACCAAAAGGGGGAAGAGTGAAATGAGACAAAATAAGTGTCAATGGCTGAGAGATTCCAAACAGAGCTGAGAGGTTATCCTGGAGGTTATTCTTGCGCATTAAGCAGATATCACCTTGTTATTCAAGATATAATGGAGAGGCTGGAGGGAACAGCCTGAAAATGTAGAGCTGTGTTCCAGTTGCCATGTTTCTTGAAGATAATTGTATAATGATATAGCTTTCACAATGTGACCGTGTGATTGTGAAAACCTTGTGTCTGATGCTCCTTTTATCTACCCTGTCAACAGATGAGAGGAACATATGGAATAAAAATAAATAATAGATGGGGGAAAAAAAAGAATGCTCTCATTTTCTAAACTTGAACTTGAAACTTCTTGTTACGTTTTCAGTGTTTTTCATTTAGAATCTGTCCCAATGCAAAAATATAACATTTCTCCTATGTAATTAAAAATTTTTCAAAAATATTGTTATGTGTAATACCACATTATACTGATGTATGTATCTCAATTTACTTAAACATTTTCACATTGTTAGGTATCATTTTTATAGTTGGTAATTTTCAGTCATCAACCTGATTTTCAGGTGTAGCTTGCTATGGCTGGCAAGTCTGTTGTTGACTTGCTATAGATGGTGTCCATAATTATTTATAGGAGAGCTATTCCATATTGTTGACTTGAGACAAACCATGTAATTGAATTAGTCAAGTTAATAAAACCATTGAATGGATATCAACAATAAACCTTTATCTGAAGCTGGTAAAAATGTAACACACTTGACCCTCAGTCTTCGTTTCTTTCCCCCAGAAATGCTGATAATGGCAAAAGTTTGGCAACAGGAAAGAAAAGAAGTAAGGAGCCTGGGTAGCCTATTTTGAATAATGTTAACAGTCTTCAGGTTTCTGGTTGCAATTTCCCTTTAATTTCACCTTAGAACATCTGCTTAATTAGACATTAATACTAATAACAGTTAACATTTATTGTGTGGATAAGTGCAGGAACTGTTCTAAGTGCTTTACAGGACTTGATTTAATCATCTTGTTAATTATATTAGCTAGGCATTTTTATCACTATTATTTTAAAGATGAGAAAACTGAGACCCATAGTGGCTTAGTAACTTGCTGCAGGTCACATAACTGTTAGGGGACAGATGTTGAGCTCAAATCCAGAAAGGCAGGCTCCAAAGTCCAGACTCTCAACTACTGGGCCTTACTACCTTTGAATGGTAGCTAAATATGATGAGTCAAGGAATTTTTTTTCAGTTTTTATATATCCCTCATTTATTCTTATTCTCCTTAGAAACATTTATAAACATTCCAAAATTTAACTCGTATCTTGATTACATTAAAATATACCTTGCTGTCAGCCCACCGTAACTTGTTTAGGAGTTAGAGTCATAGAATAATGAGTGCTGTTCAGAGTGTTGTCTGTAAATCTGTAGCATCAGAATCACCTGGGAGCTTATTGGAATTGTAAAATCTGCGCCCTCACCCCAAACCTAAAGGGTCAGATCGCTGGAAGCAGGAGCCAGGAATCTCTCCAGGTGATTTTGATTCTTACTGAAGTTTGAGACTCAGTGGTCTAAGGTTAATGCCATACCTAAAAGGTCATCTTGCAAATGATCAAATACCAGCTCAGGAAAATAGAATCTGATTTAAAAAATAAAATTAAAGTGAACAGAAAATTAATCAGGCTATGGATTTTTTGAAAAACTGTTTTAAAATGGAAATGAATTTTGTGTGGACCTGAGCAAGGAAGATGACCTGATTCAGGTTTACGTGAGTCAGGACAATTTATCTCCCTGTGACCCTAATGCTTATTTTAAATATTAAAGCTAGAAGGGTTATATAGACTTACTTTTCAGGGAAAATAGACCTTTTGCTGGAACTGTCATGGAAAGAAAGTCTGTTTCCCCTTGTGCTTGGAGGACTCATATTCCTGAGAGAGAAGAAAACCCTGCACACTTTGTATTCATAAGTGCCAGCAGTAGGCAGTGCCAGGCAAGGAAGACTCATTCTTTTCTCAATACTGTGGGCCCCCTGGCAATACTTTTTTAAAAAAGAAGTTTGGCTTTTCTGCTTCCCTGACATGAAAAACATTGACTGCAAGGAAATCTGTCAAAGCTTGATCATATATCTAGAAATGAGGTAATTGGGGAGAACAGAAATTAAGGATTGGGTAATTTAAACATGAAAAAGGAAGAGAAAAATATTAGAATACCAGAGAGAACAGATAGAAGCTGTTAGGAAGAAAAAGAAAATGGTAAAGAAATAATTTATGAAATGTCCAAAACACAATTATTATGGAATTCCTAGTCAAAAAAAGAAGTATATTAACTTCATTTTAAAATCAAATTTCTACATTTCAGAATATTCAAAAAGAGAAATATTGTTCCAATATTTGCTATTTTCCCTCCAAAGAATTCAAACAACTTCAAGGAATGCTTTATTTTGGCCAGATTTACAAAATATCATGTAATATTCAAAATTAATATAAAACATAGTTGATACTTACCCCTGAATTTCTTATTATTACCAAACAAATCAATGAAAATAAGTATATGATCTAGTTAAACAGAAACCCTTTTAATTATATTTCCTGAAAAGAAAGATTTCAGTATTAAGAGCTGAAAGAGCATAGCTTTAAAATGGACTATACAATTAAAAAATGCAAATTCAAAAGAGCTCATGTAGGTAATAATAATAAGGTTCTTTCAATATTTCAAGACTCATTGCTGTAAACTGAAACACTTGCCTAAGACTTTGGACTTTGATATATATGTACACATGATCAAGTTTTTTATTAAAAATGAAATCTCCACCTTGGATTTGGCAATGAATTTTTAGAAATGACACAAAAAAGCATGCGCAACAATAAAAAATGAATAAATTAGAATTAATCAAAATAAAGTGAAAATTAGCCATCCCACCTCTCAGAGATCACTATTAACATTTTGATATATGTTCTCCCAGGCACTTTAAACAATATGCACATTTTTTTTTAACAAAGAAAAGGGATTCTTCTTTTTTTTTTTTTTTTTTACAAAAATGAGATTATTTTACTTAAATACCGTTATATACCCTGCTTCCCCCCCCCCCATCCTTGGAGGCCCCACTTAACAAACTAGCCTGGATGACCTTCCATGTCAGTGAATACACACCCATGTCCTCTTGTGCTCCACATTTCATTCTGTGGTTGTTACCATCACATCTGCACATTGATGAGATAAGAATCGTTGTCAGTCATTATTCCACTGCTTCCTCTCTTATCTGCCACCAGCCTTATCTCAATCCACTCCAAAGTGAGCACAGATATCTATGAACTCTATTACATGTAAAAAGTTTGAAAACCTGGTATGAGTGTTTTTAATGTTCGCCATGAACTTCACATACCCTATGATTAGACCATCACTGTGGCTGACAACCCCTGAATATGCTCGAGATACACCAGAGGTGGCATCATGTACAAGGCCCTGGGTGGGGTCGTGTGTCACATACGGTAGTGTGAGGCAGGACACTGCGTTCTCGAGTGGATTGTCAACCAGTGGCAGGCAGGATGAAGCCACACAAAGCAGTTCTCTTCCATGTGTGCTGTGGAAGGCAGCGTTAGAAGGAAATTTCCGCCATTCAGAAATGGGTTTACTGTGGAAATACGAGGGCTTAAGCATTGATGCTCTCACTTGTATGGCTTTTCTAAATTTATTTTTATTTTTGTGTCTATTTTATTTTTTGTGATTTGATTGTCTTTTCCTTCAGGAGGTTCCCCCAAATTGTGTAAGCTTCTGGCCCCACAAAATCCAGATCTGCCCCTGCTTCCATTTTTCTCTTCTTTTCTTAGAGCCAAAGATCTACCATAAGTTATGTATACCTCATCTTTATTTCTTCACCTTCCAGTCACCCTTCAGTCTAACATGGACTCTTACCATTCCACTTCACTAAAATTACCCTCACTGAGATTAATAGCCTCCATGTTGATAACTCTAACAAACCCTTTGTAGTTTTCTTTTTGTCTGACTTGGCAGCAAAGTATTCTGTGTTTATGGTCTCTGAAACACACCCCTCTTTCCTGGTTTTGTCCCTACCTCTTCCTGCCTAGCCAGTAAACAGTTGGTTCCCCAGTGCTCCCCATAGGCCTGCGTTTCTTCTCCTTACACATTTGTGAGACAAGACTAGCTTACAGGCCAACTCTGGAACACAGCAGGTGAATCCTGAGATCTGATGAGCCATCCAAGAGGCATTCTCACCTTATGGGAAAGGTGCTCTGTCCTTGAGGGCTTTATTCCTCCTCTACTAAAGAAGAAATTGGATCATAACTGAAAACATGAACGTTCAAACCTATAGAGTATAAATAGTGTGAGAGGTGAAAAGTTACCTAAGCCTTAACAGTTCAAGTTTCTTTGAACTCAGAACTTTACCAAACTAATGTTTTGCTTTTACTTTTGAAATTGCCTTCTCTGTTTTTAGTAAATTCCACACAAAATCATTGCTCTGCCCCCAAAAGGATAATGTAGTGGCTGGTACACAAGACTCGTACTGTTGATGGTGAAACTCATTAATTTTCAGCTGCAAACAGGTATTCATTTGGAAGGGAGGATGAAAACCACATTCTCTGCCCACAAGGAGAGCAGCACGGAGGCATTGTAAAAAATATTGCCATAGTCTTGTGGGGGCTACCGTGCTGAGCACCAAATGAGCACCCACCTGGGACTTAGGGAAATAAGATAAGCTAAACTTTAAAGGTGAGCAGGAGTTGGCAAAGAAGATAAGGAAGGGCATTCCAGAAGCTTGAACAAACCCATGGAGGAAGGAGGGCCAGCCAGCAGAGTCAGGGAAATGCAAGTGGTTGAGTAAGAGTCCCTCCCTTTTATTTGTAAAGTAAGACTTCTTTTCATTTTTTTAAAATTGTGGTTTTATATATAACATAAACTTGCTATTTTAACCATTTTAAGTGTACAATTCCATGGCATTAATTACATTCATAATGTTGCACAACCATCACCACCATTCATTTCCAAACTTTCGCTACTCCAAACAGAAACTCTGTAACTATTTGGCAAAAATCCCCCCATTCTTCCCTTCTCTCAGCCCCCGGTGACCTCCAATCTGTTTCTGTCTCTATGAATTTGCTTATTCTAGAAAGTTCATAAAAGTGGACTCATACAGTATTCTTTTGTGTCTACTGTATTTCACTTAGCATGTTTTCAAGGTTCATCCATGTTATAGCATATATCACAACTTCATTCCTTTTTACAGCTAATTATCCATTCTTCAGATATACCACTTTTTGCTTATCCTTTCATCTGTTGATTGACACTTGTGTTACGTGCATCTTTTCATGATTGTGAATAATGCTGCTCTGGACATTGGTGTACAAATTTCTATTCAAGACCCTGCTTTCAGTTTCTTGGATGTATATCTAGGAATGGAATTGCTAGGTCATATGGTGATTCTATAATTAGCATTTTGAGGATCCACCAAACTGTTTTCGACAGTCGCTGCATCAATTTACCTTCTCACCAGTAAAGCCAACACGCGTATGCTAAATAATTTGCAACTCTTTTCTCTCATTCCATAGGTTGTCTTTTCACTTTCTTGATAATATCCTTTGATGTATAAAATTTTTTTATTTTGATTAATTCTATTTTATCCATTTTTTTGTTGTTGCTCATGCTTTTTTTGTGTCATTTCTAAAAATCCATTGCAAAATCCAAGGTGGAGATTTCTTTTTTAATAAAAAAACTTGATCATGTGTACATATATATGAAAGTCCAAAGTTTTAGGCGAGTATTTCAGTTTACAACAGTGAGTCTTGAAATATTGAGAGGAATTTTTTTCTTTTTAGCAAACTAATGTCAATAAGCAAATCCTTGACCCAATAATTTATGAATATGTAGGAATCATCAGGGTTGAGAGGGTAATAATTTGCCCTTTGAATTGAATATGACATTATATTGATATTTCTAAAGATCTAAACGATATGCTAAGGAGTTTTAATCCAATTGTAAATATTTATCAAAAAATGTCTATCTCTGTTCACTGACTACCTTGTATCTCTGTAACTACATCATTTTTCATGTGAAAATTTGGAAGTGTGACTTCAGGCAGATTCAATGCTAATACAAAAATTCTAACAGGTAACTAAAAAATGTAAATAGCAACCTAAAACTATCACAGTTTGGGGATATTTCTTTTGTTTTGAGGGTGGGTTTGGAGCTAGAAAGTAGACTGTTTAACATATCTTAGGTATTTTGTGAGATTTTTATCAGTGCCGTTAATTTTGTGTGTTGGATTTCAGATGTCCAGTCCTCTAGTTCACTGATCCTTTCTTATGCCTCTACAAATCTTTTATTCTAGGTTTCCATTGGGTTGTTTTTTTTTTTTGTCTCTTCTACTGTGCCTTTCATTTCCATCAATTCTGTAATTTGTTTTTTTCAAACTTTTGGATTCTTCTTTATGTTTGTGCCCAATGTCTTCTTTATATCTTCCCTCAACTTGTTGATTTCATTTTTGATGAGATTTTGCATGTCTGTTCAAAGATCCTGGATTAGTTGTTTCAACTCCTTTATCTCATTTGAAGTCTTGGTTTGTTCCTTTGACTGAGCCATATCTTTGATTTTCATAGTATGACTCATTATTTTCTGCTGGCATCTAGGCATTTGATTTTCTTAATTTATTCTGGAAGTTGTTTTTATTCTTTTACCTAGAGTTTTTTTTTTTTTTTTTTAACTGGATGGCCCTGTTCTCTATCTGCTCTTTGACATTTTAATTCAACTTATTCTAGACCTGTAGCATAGGTTCTGTTTAATTGATGAGAATTTTTCAGTTCTTGTTTTTCTGTTTCTTGTCCTGCATATATGAAGCCTTTTATTTTTTGAGGAGGGTCTCCTCAGATATTATAGACCCCAGTCAGATTTTCCCAGAGCAGACAGACCCACTTCTCAGGAGGAGAGAGTAGCCAGTTTCAGATTTCCCTGAAGGTGAGATGGAGCAGGTTGTCAGACTTTTCTATGAAGCCTCTAGATTCTGTGCTTTTTCTATCCTGCCCAGCTTGTGGCACTTGTCTGCCCACAGTTTCCCACCAGCATATGGTGATGCTGTGCCTTTAATTTCAGCAGACTCTCCCTACCAGGGATACGCCCTTTAGGAAATTAAACTCTTCACCTGACTACTTACTTTGTCTCTCAGAGATGCCTTAGTTCTTCCCTTGCCTGGGGTAGTGTGAGTGCTTCCATTTCTATCTAATGAGTTGTTTAAGAAGTTAAAAAAAAAAAAAAAAAAAAGCAACAAAGCCTTTTTGGACTTGCTAATCAGGAGCTTGAGTTGGTACATGACTCTTGGTTTCTCCAGGCTCTGTGTGCCTCCTTTTCTTTCATCCAGCCTTTTTCCAGTATTTTGTGCTGTCCAACTCAAAAGTCCCCCTATTATTTGTTAATTTCTTATCCATATTTTTTATTCATCTATCCATACTGTAGATAAAAGGAGCATCAGACACAAGGTTTCACAATCACAATCATATTGCAAAAGCTGTATCATTGTACAATCATCTTCAAGAAGTACGGCTACTGGAACACAACTCTACAGTTTAAGGTACTTCTCTAGCCACCTTAATACACCATCAACTAAAAAGGGGATATCTATATAATGCATCAGGATAACCTCTCGACTCTGAGGTCTCTCATCCGTTGACACTTTATTTTGTTTCATTTCTGTCTTCCACCTTTTGGTCAAGAAGGTTTTCTCAATCCCTTGATGCTGAGTCCCAGCTCATCCTAGGATTTTTGTCCCACGTTGCCAGGGAGGTTTACACCCCTGAGAGTCGTGTCCCACATAGAGGGGTGGAAAGCAGTGAGTTCGCTTGCCATGCCAGCTGAGAAAGAGAGAGGGGCCACATCTGAGCAACAAAAGAGATTCTCTGGGGGTGACTCTTTGGACTAATTTTAAATAGGCTTAGCCTGTCCTTTGCAGGGATAAGTTTCATAGGGGCAAACCCCAAGATTATGGCTCGGTTTATTGATTTGGTTGTCCCCACTGCTTGCGAGAATATCAGCAGTTCTCCAAATGAGGCAGTTGAATTTTTCCCCCTTTTTCCTCATTCCCCCAAGGGGTCAGTGCCATTATTTTTAAACTGGAATTTCAAAAGCACATTTATAAAAGTAAATGTGCTCCTTCAAAATATGTCCAACCATTGTGGATTAGGGCTAGTGCAAGAAAAATCCCTTTTTTTTTTTTTTGTACATTTTTTCTTTCTCTCTTCTTCTCCTACCCTTAAATTATTATGTTTAAGCCTTGAATTTTCACATCAAGAAAATAGAGTTTGGTTTTTAAGTTGTTTATGTAAGCAAAGGTTATACTGCATTTTAAGTTAAAGTGACATGTTGAGTATTCTATAAGGACAATCCAGAGTCTTGCAGGGCATGCATTGAACCCTTTTCCTACAAAGCAACTCAGTCTCTTTTCCTATAGCATGAACTCTCAAGTATTGATAAATTTTAACCCAGCTTTTATAAAAGTATAGTGATAAGGACAGTAAATCTTAAGCATTCTACGGTATTACTAATTTTAAAAATCTGCTTTTGGCTAGAGCAAGGCAAGATGGCAGCATAGGGAGGTGTGGAATTTAGGTCATCCTCTAGGGCAGCTAGTAAATAGCCAGAAACTGTCTGGAACAACTGTTTGTTCCAAGGGACATCTGTGACTGCACACACATCATATACTATTCTGGAAAGGGTGGAAGAGCTGAGATCATGGCACAGAACTGTAAATAAAGCCCCCAAACTCTGGAGGCTGGTGCTCCTCCTCTATTGGCACAGCAGGTTCAGTTGGAGACACTTCCCCTTGGGAAAAAGAAACAGGGATATTTATTGCCCTAAGTACCTATTAAAAAAGAAGAAAGAGTAGAAATTGAGGAGTTAGCTGTTTACCTGTAGGAACTAGAGAAGAACAGCAAACTAACTCCAAAACAAACAGAAAAAAGGAAATAGCAAAGATTAGAGCAGAAATAAATGAAATTAAGACCATGAAAACAATAGAATTAACAAAACCGTAAGTTGTCTTTGAGAAAATCAGTGAAATCAATGGACCCTTAGCTAGCTGAAAAATTGAAAGACAGAGAGAGAGAGAAGATAAAAATAAATACATTCAGAAATGGTAGAGGAGACATAAGTACTGAACCTGCAGAAATAAAGGAGGTAATGAGAAGAGACTATGAGCAACTATATGCTAATAAACTAGACAACATAGATGAAATGAACAACTTCCTCGAAAAGCATGAATACCAGCATTGACTCAAGAAAAAATAGATGACCTCAACAAACCAACCACAAGTAAAGAGATTATATCAGTCATTAAGAAGTTCCCAAAAAAGAAAGTCCAGAACCAGATGGCTTCACATCTGAATTCTACCAAGTGCTCAAGAAAGATTTAATACCAATCCTACTCAAACTCTTGAAAAAAAATTGAAGAAAAGGGAAAGCTACCTAACTCATTCTAGGGAGCCAACATCATCCTAATGACAATGCCAGGCAATTACCACAAGAAAAGAAAATTACAGACCAATCTTTTTAATGAATATAGATGCAAAAATCCTCAAAAAATCCTCACAAATTGAATCCAGCAGAACATTGGAAGAATTATACACCATGACCAAGAGGAATTTATTCCAGGTATGCAAGTCTGGTTCAACATAAGAAAATCAGTTAATGTAATACACCAAATCAACAAATCAAAGTGGAAAACGACATAATCATCTTGATTGATGCAGAAAAAGCATTCGACAAAATTCAACATCCTTTCTTGGTGAAAATGCTTCAAAGGATAGAAATAGAAGAGAACTTCCTCAGTATGATAAAAGGAATATATGAAAAACCCACAGCTAACATCATCTTCAATGGGGAAGACTGAAAGCTTTCCCTCTAAGATCAGGAGCAAGACAAGGATGCCCACTGTCACCATTGTTATTCAACATTGTGCTGGAAATTCTAGCTAGAACAGTTATACAAGAAAAAGAAATATAAGGCATCCGAATTGGAAAGTAAGAATAAAACTTTCACTGTTTGACATGATACTATATGTTGAAAATCAAAAAAAATCTATAGCAAAGCCACTAGCACTAAAAAATTAGTACAGCAAAGTGGCAGGGTACAAAATCAATACCCAGAAATCAGTAGTGTTTCTGTACATTAGTAATGAGCAATTTCTTCTGAGGAGGAAATCAAGAACTATTTACAGTAGCAGCCAAAAGAATCAAATATTTAAAAATAAATTGGACAAAGGCCACAAAAGATGTATACACAGAAAACTACAGTAAGTTGCTATAGGAAATCAAAGGAGATCTAAATAAATGGAAGGGCATACTGTGTTCATGGATTAGAAAACTTAAATATAGTTAAGATGTCAGCACTGACCAAATCAGTTTATAGATTAAATGCAATACCAATTAAAACCCAATTTTGCAGAAATAGAAAAACAAATACCAAATTTATTTGCAAGGATGTGGTGCCCCAAATAGCTGAAGATATCTTGAGAAAGAGGAATGAAGTAGGAGGTCTCACACTTCCTGATTTTAAAGCATATTTCAAAGCTTTAAAAAAATTATGTCAAAACGGCATGGTACTGGCATAAAGATAGATATACTGACCAATGGAATCAAAATGAGTGTTCAGAAATAGAGCTTCTCATCTACAGACAATTGATCTTTGATAAGGTAGTCAAGTCAACTCAACTGGGACAGAGCAGCCTCCTCAGTAAATGGTGCTTGGAAACTGGATATCCATATCCAAAAGAAGGAAGAGGGCCACACCTTATATAAAAATTAATTCAAAATGGATCAAAGACCTAAACCTTAGACTTGAGGCCATAAACTTTTAGAAGATAATGTAGGGAAATATCTTAAAGGTCTTGTGATAGGAGGTGGTCTCCTAGACCATGCTTACACAAAGCATGAACAATAAAAGAGATAGATAAATGGAAATCTCCTCAAATTTGAACACTTTTATGCATCAGAGAACTATTTCAGGGAACTGAAAAGGCAGCCTATGCAATGGGAAATGATATTTGATAAGGGGATATGATATTTGACATACTAGAATATGTAAAGAGATCAATACAACTCAACAACAAAAAGACAACCATATTCTAAAATGGACAAAAGTCATGGACAGACGCTTTTCTGAAGAAGAAATACACTGGCTCAAAAATATATGAATGCCCATTCACAAAAAAAAAAACACATATGAAAAGATACTCAGCCTCACAGGCTATTTGGGAAATGCAAATCAGAATCATAGTAAGATATCATCTCACACCTATTAGTATGGCCAGTATTAAAAAAACAGAACAAAAAAAGAAACAGAAAACTACAAGTGCTGGAGAGGATGTGGAGAAAGAGGTACACTTATTCACAGTTGGTGAGTATGTAAAATGGTGCAATCACTCTAGAAGGTAGTTTGGCAATTCCTCAGGAAGCTAAATATAAAATTGCCATATGATCCAGCAATCCCATTACTAGGTATATACTTGGAGGCACTGAAGGCAAGGACACAAACATGCATTTGCATACCAATATTTACAGCAGCATTATTCATGATTGCTAAGAGATGGAAACAACCCACATGTCCATCAGCTGATGAGTTATTAAACAAACTGGTTTATACATAGGATGGAATATTATGCAGGTATAAGACAGAATAAAGTCATGATACATGCAACAACGTGGATAAACCTTGAGGACATTAAAATGAGCAAACTTGGAGAGTTAAAGTTGAGAACACAGGTTATCAGGAAATAGAAAGAGGATAGAGATTGGGCATTTGATGCTGAAAGAGTATAGAATGTTCAACATGGTTGATTGTAAATATCCGGAAATGAATAGCATAATGCTATCTGATAGTATCACAATATTTCAACTACACTAAATGAAGCCACGTGTGAATATGGTTGAGGGAGGAGGGCTGGGGGCATGTAGGACACCAGAAGGAAAGATAGAGAATAAAGAATGGGACAGTATAATTTAGAGAAGCCTAGAGTGGACAATGATGATAATTAAATATATAAACATAGGAATGTTTTTGCATGAGGGAGAGCAAATGAATGTCAACATTGCAAGGTGTCGAAAATGGGATGGTATATGGGAAAAAATTCAATCAATGCAAACTAGGGTCTATAGTTAACAATAACATTATAATATGCCTCCATTGAATGTAAGAAAGGCAATATGACAAAGCCAAATGTCAGTAAGAGGGGGATATAGGGGAGGGGTATGGGATTCTTGGTGTTGTGGTTGTTTCTCCATTTTATTTTATTTTGTTTTGTTTATTATTCTTCATTTTTTCCCCTCTTCTTTCTTTGTGGAATAAATGGTAATGTCTTTATAGACTGTGGTGGTGAATGCATGGCTGTAGATTGTGATGATGAATGCATGACTGTGTGATTATACCTGGAACCATTGATTATTTACTTATGTTGGATTGTATGGTGTGTGAATAAAACTGTTTAAAAATGAACAGAGAGATACAAGTGCTGGAGAAAATGTGAAGAGAGAGATTACCTATTCAGTGTTGGTAGGAAAATAGAAGGGTGCAGCCCCTCTGGAGGTCAGTGTGGTGGCTCTATGGGATACTAGGTGTGGGGTTGCTGTATGATCCTGCAACCCCATTGTTAGGTGTATCCTTGGAGGAACTGAGAGCATGAACAAGAATGGACATTTGCACACTGGTGTTTATAGCAGCAGTGTTCAGGATTCGTAATGGATGGAGGGTGGCCTAAGGGGATACATCGACAGAGAAATGGAAAGCTGAATTGTGATGTATACATACCATGGAATATTGAGCAGCTGCGAGAAGAAATGAAGTTGTGAGGCATGCAACTAGGTTAATGAAACTTGAGGACAGTATGTTGAATGAAATAAGCCAGAAACCAAAAGACAAATATTATAACGCCTCACTAATATGGACTGACTATGATGTGCAAACTCTGAGAATTGAATTTGAAAGCCTAGGTTATCAGGGGAAAACCTATTATAAAGGCTTCTAGATTTAATAGCTGTGACTCTTACAGCAGTCACATCTATTCCAGGGTTCTAACTGTTAATTCTAAATTCTGAGATTGCTGACCTCTTTGTGTATACCCTGTCTTTCCTTGGAATTCTGGATATCTGTGTGACACCTGAGACTCAGAGCTAGAGTTCAGCTATGAAAGTCAGCATTATGCCATAGAGAAACAGTTTTGTTCTTGTCTTTTTTTTTTTAAGAAAAAAAAGGGTGGGAAAGCACTCAGACCTCAGTTAGAGATATGATGAAGCTGATCTGGTTAGGACTCAGGTAAATCAGATTAACAGGTAAATGATTTTAGTGGCTGTATTTTAAAACTTCAACTTTTGTGTGAGACCAAAGGAAGAGATGTTCATTTGGTGCAAAATTTATATTTTTGGTAGCATAGCATCTAATTTAACTTGTATGGTCAGCTTTTTCAAACACCATAATTACATGGAACCTTGAATCAGGAATGAGATCTTGTTGGTTTTTACAGGTTGTTGTGATGCCCTAATACATCACAGAGTAATCCGGGCAGAAGATAAAAAAGCTATTTCCAAAGTCGTCTTTAGGGACTGGTGGGAAATGTGGAAATAATTTAATTTCCCCACCTGGAGAAGACCTGATATTCTCGTAAGCATTACAAACTGGCAATTTGGTGGGCCAGGCCCTCAATCTTAGGACTTTCTCTTATGAAACTTATTTCTGTAAAGAAGAAGGTAAACCTACTTTCATGACTCCCATGGGTGTGGACCTTCCTGGCAACGTGGGAGAAATCCTAGAATGAGCTAAGACTCAGCATCAAGGGATTGAGAAAACCTTCTCGACCAAAAGGGGGAAGAGTGAAATGAGACAAAGTGTCAATGGCTGAGAGATTACAAACAGAGTCGAAGGTTATCCTGGAGGTTATTCTTATGCATTAAATAGATATCACCTTGTTATTCAAGATGTAATAGAGAAGCTGGAGGGAACTGCCTGAAAATGTAGAGCTGTGTTCCAGTAGCCATGTTTCTTGAAGATGATTGTATAATGATATAGCTTTCACAGTGTGACTGTGTCATTGTGAAAACCTTGTGTCTGATGCTCCTTTTATCTACGTTGTCAACAGACGAGTAGAACATATGGAATAAAAATAAATAATAGGGGGAACAAGTATTAAAATAAATTTAGTTTGAAATGCTGGTGATCAGTGAAGGGGAGGGGTAAGGGGTATGGTATGTATAAATTTTTTTTCTGTTTTCTTTTTATTTCTTTTTTCTGAATAGATGCAAATGTTCCAAGAAATGATCATGATGATGAATATGCAACTATGTGATGATATTGTGAATTACTGATTATATATGTAGAACGGAATGATCAAAAGTTAAGAATGTTTGTGTTTGTTTGGTGTTATTTTTTTTAAAAAAAATTAAAACAGAAAATTTTGCCAGAGTCACTCCCAGAGAACCTCTTTTATTTGTCCAGATGTGGCCTCGGTCTCTAAGCCATCTCTGCAGGTAGACTCACTGCCCTCCCCGCTACATGAGACTTCCAGGGTGTAAGTCTCGCTGGCACAGTGGGACCTGACTCATGGGGATTAGCCTGGCTCTGGCTTTGTGGAATTGAGAATGTCTTCTCAATCCCACAAAAGTGGGAAGAGAAATGAAACAAAATTTCAGTGACTGAGAGATTTCAATTAGAGTCAAGAGTTCATTTTGGAGGTTATTCTTATGGATTATTTGGATATCCCTCTTCAGTTTTTGTTGTATTAGAGTAGTTAGAGGGAAATACCTGAAACTGTTGAACTGTAATCCAGTAGCCTTGATTTTTTTTTTGTAGCCTTGATTTTTGAAAATGATTGTATAACTATATAGTTTTTAAAGTGTGAGCATATGACTGTGAAAACCTTGCAACTGACACTTCATTTATCCCATGTAGGACAGATAAGTAAGAAAATAAAGGCAAAAAGTAAATAAATAATAGGGGGTTATGGGGATTATGGGATGTTTGGGGTGTTCTTTTTACTTTTATTTTTATTCTTACTTTTACTTTTTTTGGAGTAATGAAAATGTTCAAAAATTGATTATGATATTGAATGCCCAGCTATATGATGATTCTCTGAACCATTAATTGTACACTTTGGAATGATTGTATGGTATGTGAATATATAATCTACCTCAATAAAATTGTATTTAAAAATCATTTGAAAAAAATCTACCTTGGTTAAATCAAACTTTGACGTAATATTGCTTATTCTTTTAAACTTGTCTCCTTATTACTGCAGCGCATAAAGTCTGGCAGAGATGGCAGTGGTGGTTCCCGTAGCAAAAGAGAAGGAAGTGCTGGAAGTGGTAAGTATTTCCTGTTACTTTGAAATACTATATTTGACAGATTTTTTAGTCCATGGGCTTTAGAAAAATATTGAAATAGTCCAAATTTTCCTTTATCTGTTTGTTCATTTATACACAGTAAAACCTCACTTACTCTGATTAATTTGGTAAGTTTGATATGTAAATGAGTGTTTGTAAATGTTGGGGAGGTCTAGTACTTAAGTAACCAGACCTGTTTAATAATCATACCTGATTAATTAAACAAGCTCATTTCGGACAGATTATCATAGATGCCATGTTTGTGAGGTTTTACTATGTTAAATTCTTTTAATTTCCGTGTAAAAGAAGTACCATGAGAAATAGATGGTCTTACAGAATGCTGGCAGTCAAGACTCCTTAGTTCCCCTTGTCATGTAGAAACAGTGCCTGCCTAGGAATTAGGAGACATAGTTATAGACCCAGTGCTGTTTTTGGACCAACCACTTAAACGCTGTGGACTTAGGTGGTTTCTACAATTCTTTGCTTCCCTAAGATTCTTGGACTCTATAACTATTTTTGACCTCATTATGTACTAAGAACTTTTAAGTTTATTTTCCTTTTACCCCATCAACAGAATCTACTTTCTTTGCTTCAGGGGAGTAGTTTAAGTTAGACTAGTAGAAATATGGTGGTTTTAAAGCTCTTTGAAAATCAGTGCTAAGTTGGGTTCTCTAAATCTACCTGCCTTCTCTCATCTTCATATTCAGCACTGGGTGATACAAATCTGACCCAGGCCCATGCAACCTGCCTGCTTACCTTGTTATTTCTGCTTGTGGTCTAGGACTCAGGACAAAGGAAAAAGTAACTCTTAGTTTAGGTAGGCCTTTCATTCGTTCACAAACATTTATTGGATGCATGTGATGTGCCAGGCCCTGTGCTAAGTGCTGCAGACACAGGGATGAATAAGGCCTGGCCCCTGTGCTCAAGGAACTTAGAATCTAGATGGAAAGACAGACAGGTTTCTAATGCTTCTGACAGTGCTGCCATGATAGAGGAATATACATGTGTTTTCTGACTTACCTAGGGACAGAAATTGCATATGAGACAGAGACTCCATCTGAATTCAAAGATTCACTTTGTTGAATATGTTTACGTAGTTGCAATTACCATGATATCTGGCTCTAGCCAGACCACTTGACTCTCCAAGGGTCAGTCCAGCTTCTCCAAACAAACTCACAGTCCTGGCCTGCTTACCCTCAAGCCACAAGAGCCCTTACCCAGAACCTGAGAAATTATAACCATTATTGGACCTAAACCCAAGAATGCCGAGTATAGTCTGCCCTCTCAATGAGTAGCACTTTTCTATCTCCTCAGCCTTCTGTGATCACATTGGATTCTACTGTCTCCATGCTGTCTCCCAATGCACACACACACACACCAACTGATGCTTCAATCTATCCACCTGGCCATCTGAGATGGATTTAGCTGAGTCCTGAGCCTTAGAGAAAGCAATACAGGTCTATAATCCCTTATCTAAAACTTCTGGGACCAGATGTGTTTTGGAATTCTTAATTTTTTGGAGTTTAGACAAGTAGTGTGGTGCATTAGTCACTTATCATATAACACTCCATAGGAAGCACTTCATGGTCAAGTGTATTATTTCTTATTAACTCAGTGAAGCATATGAATATTCATACTAAGGATATGTAAATACTATAAATAGTATCTAATCAGGTCAAGTTCTGTGCCACCAAATGAGTTACAGCAAAAGTTAGTTTCCAGAGCTTTTCTGAATTTGGAATTGTTGTTGAGGGATCATGGAACTGTACCAAAATCTATGTTCTTAATGGTAGGGAAATAAGCAAACAAGACATTGCATTAGCATACTTCAGATGTGTCTTCAGCCTCACCGCTTGGTTCCTCCCCCTCCACCACCCCCAACTTTCATTCTTGAGGAAAGTACTCACTTAGCCATTTGTAATATCTCCTTTTAGAAATTCCCAGTACAAATGTACCTGTTAAAGGTAACCCTGATCTCACCCATCTTCCACCTCTAACCTATAAAACCTACAGATTGGTATTTGCATTTTAACGTGGAACTACTTGGCCCTTCTATCTGGATTAGATCCACAGTTCTGAATAGAGAAAAGGGAAAATATATTTTATATGTATTTAAATGAGAATGTTTTAAGGTAATTCAAGTATAATATATTAAAATAAATGCAGTTTTATTACTCTCACTTTCATAGCGTGCCTATGCCTAGATTTTTCAAAAATCTTAAACTTTTTTATTGTATAATACAGCATACAAAGCAAAGAAATAAAAAACCAATAGTTTTCAAAGCACTCTTCAACAAGCAGTTACAGAACAGATCCCAGAGTTTGTCGTGGGCTACCATACAATCTACTCAGATTTTTCCTTCTAGCTGTTCCAGAATATAGGAGGCTAGAAGGCATAAATATTTTTTTATCATTGCAATCCACCTTTTTTTTTCTTTTTTGTGAAAAATAACATATATATATAAAAAAGCAATAAATTTCAAAGCACAACACCACAATTAGTTGTTGAACATATTTCAGAGTTTGGCAGGGTTACAATTCCACAATTTTAGGTTTTTACTTCTAGCGACCCTAAGATACTGGAAACTTAAAAGAGATATCAATTTAATGATTCAGCAATCATATTCATTTGTTAAATCCTATCTTCTCTGTATAACTCCATCATCACCTTTGATCTTTCTATCTCTCTCTTTAGGAGTGTTTGGGCCATTCTACTTTTTCATGTTGGAAGGGGCTGTCAATAATATGGGGTAGGGAGATGGAACTATCCAATGTTCTGAAGAGACTGGGCCCTGTAGATTCAGGACTTATCTGGCCCAGGGACCCATTTGAAGGTTGTAGGTTTCAGGGAAGTACACCAGTGCATGGAACCCTTGTGGAATCTTATATATTGCCCTAGGTGTTTTTTAGGATTGGCTGGAATGGTCTGGGTTGGGGTTTATATGCCCAGATTTGTCATTACCTAAGAGATGACCATAGGAAACTTTAACTTTTACATAAGAATTTATAATTAAATAAGTAATTTATGTAAAATAGTTCTTTCTGAAATGCCTGAGGGCCCTTGAAACTCATCCTCTTTGGAGGGTCAGTCTCTTGGCATGGCACCCTTGTTTTCACTGTTATTTAGTGAGCCTTTCCATGTGATGGCCGAGCCTTGATTCCCTTCTCTTCTGCTTCTTGGTGCTTATCGGAACCCCCCCGGAGGCTTGTTGAAGCAGACTGCTGAACTCCACTCCGCGGTTTCTGTATCAGTGAGGCTGTGATGTGTAATGATGCTACAGGCCCTATTATCACATGCCAAGAACCCTGCTTTATACTAAATGAGGCAATGTTGAGATTAAATTTGATATGCTGTTTGTGAAAAGGTGGCGATTACTGTTGCCACCATAAACAAGTTCACATATAACAGCCACCGGCACCAAACCTGGGTTGTCACTACTCAGTGTAGTTTTTGGAAAGTAACTCAGAGCCTTCCTCAGTCTCAGGGTGGTCCTGTGAGTGTTCAATGAAATAATCTGTGGAAGTGCTTAGCACAGTGCCTGGCATATGCTGGATGCTGAATCGATGTTAGCTATTATTATTGTTGTTGTTATTACTTCATATAAATTGCATTGAAGAGCAGTAGTGCTTGGTTTAGAATTTTCAGCATCTTTCCAGGATTTGTTTTACAGAATTAGCCTAAAATGAAATAAGCTTGTCGTAACAATTATAGTGAAAATACATTACTCTTTTAACTGCAAACTTCTAGGGTAAAGAATTTTGGCATCTCAGGCTAAAACATCAGTCAATTCAGAAAAAAATTATATCAACACTGAAAGTCGGCTGCTGAAAGTACAGCTGTGTGCTATGATTTTGAAGTCTTGATGGTCAACAATATTTATAGCCTGATGGATAAAATGGGTGAGAGGAATAACCTTATTCCTGCCTGCTGTGGTGGCTGCATTGGAAAGGCCAGGCAGCCCACAGATCACAACTTCTTCTCATGTGTATCTGTCTTCAAGAGAATGCAGTTCCTCATGCAGCATTATCTGTTAGCATGATAGTTGTAGTTTGTGGCTTATTTTAGTACTAAGTGTTATTTTCATTTTTCAATTATTTTTCCTTTGTGTGATTTTCAGAATTTACTGCATTTTTAAGTTTGGTTTTTATTATGTATTAGATGTGAACTTCTCCATTGAGAATGTATCTCTTAATTTTGCATTGAAAATGATGTCATAATGAAAATCATAGAATAGCATGACTCAGTGAACAGAAATTTACTTTGTAGTCAGCTTCTTTTTGAGGAATAACTATAAAGGGCATTGTAACCATGTTTTATTCCTCAGTGCTGCTGTGTGTTTGGCATCCATAGACCTCAGAGGTACCACATCATGTGTGTGCCACAGTTTCCTCATCAGTAAAATGGAATGATAACAGGACCTACTAATAGGTTGTTGAGAGAATGAGATAGTAGATGCGTGTAAGGTACTTAAAACAGTTTCTGGGAGGTGACAGGCACTTAATGGTGAGTGTTGTTGCTGTTATTTCTGTTAGACAAAAGGAATACATGCGAAGTTTCTGAAATGTTAAGTGTCCACATATACTGTGAGAGCCCCTATTCTTACATCTTCTGACCTTAACTTATTATTTTCGGTGTTTTTCCTACCACTACAGTGTTACATTTATCTACCCATGAAGGTAAATGTGAAAAAATACACCTCTGTCTTCCTATAAAATTTGAACAAGGTTTTTAAAAAACCAAAAATTTAGAAATAATGTATACAAATGAGTTTATTTTTGAGGTTCCCAGTTCCAGTGATGCTGCTCATAATCAGAGCATTTTGTGAAAATTCTTCTTGGGAATGGTCATCAGAGAGCAATTACAAAAAGCACAGGAAACCTAGTCTCAAATTTACAAGCAAATATAGACAGATGTCCTGTTGGTTCTTTTCTCCCCCTCTTTCCCTTCCTTTCCGCTTTTCTGTCAACAAATGAGCATTTACCAAGTTCCTGATCATAGTAGGTACTCAATAAACTCTTCCAGGTTCTCATCTTCCCTTACCTCTCTGTATACCAGGCACTGAGTTAAGCATTTGAGATGCAAAATATAATAAATGATAGTTTTATCCTTGAGAAGCCTTGAACCTAGGCTTTCATATCTACTTTGACTCCATGATAAGTAATTCTTCTAAACTGATTTTCTTGTCACTTTCATATATTTTTTTATACATCACTAAGTACCCACAAGCTATGTGGTTCATGCTAAGGGTCTCAAAGGTATAGTCTGGTGCTTTTCAGTATTTCTAATTGTGAACAAAAATTTCCACTTATTTATGGAATGAGAGTAGATGTTCCTTAGAGATTGGGGAGGAAGAGAGAATCCAAAAATAACTCTTTTTAAAGTGTCTAATGGATAGTGGTATCAGTTTATAAAGAGAATCGTTTAAGAAAAGATTAGAAAGAGGATCACAGTATAACAAATTCAGAGGAGTGGTAAGAATTTGTTAGAGGTTATCATTTTGGATTGCATTCTCAAAAATAAAGAGTTGATAGACTTCCATACTTATGACAAGAGGGATTTTGAAGAGTTATTGGGCATGTATTAATTGGGCCTTCAAGACTAAATACAAGGACATGAGGGTTTTCCCTAAAGAAAGCAGACTCTACCATTCTGGAGGCAAAACCCAGATTCCAATAATTTAAAAAGTAAGGTTTGCAGGGAGATAGAGAAAAGGATATAAAACTGTTCTTGCATGTTATCATGGTGAAAATGTTCAATCTCACCAATAATTAAAGAAATGTAAACTAACCTATAAAATTAGCAAAGATTTTTTTAAAGGACACTTCTCAAGGATAGCAAGGTTAAGACTGAGATGGGAGATGGGCTTTCTTTATGAGCTACACATGGCTGTAGGAGTGGAAAGTGGCACAACCTTTCTGGACATATACCCTGAGGTGGAAACTTGTTTTACAGAAATGGATTCAGACAAAGAATTATATACAAACATGTTGATCACATTATTTATAATAGAAAACATTAGGAAGAAATTCTGTTCAACTGGAAATAATTCCAAGTATAATGATGTTCTCAAACACTCTGTTTCTGTGGCAATTATTATGGGTCCCTTTTCACTCACTTCCTGCCCCTCGACGCCCCCACGAAGAGATTCTGATATCTTACTTCTATGTCTGACTTTTTAGGGGATTATAGTGCTGCAGATCATTTAACATAACAGCTTCCAGAGATGATATAATTCTGAGAAACAGTCTTATTTGCAACTAGAGTATAATGAAAAATAGTAGTTCCACAGTGTGTTTTCCTTTTTGCTTTTCTCTAAACATAATAATGTTCACTTAAAAGCATAGAGAAATCAATAAAATGAGAAAAATTCTGGAAAAGCAGATATTTTTATTGGATTTTTAAATGTAGTATAGCTATGACATCATGGAAATTCTTTTATAGTAAATGTTTAAAGTTAAAGCTACCCAAACAGACTGGAAAGAACCTGAAGTAGTGGCCCTGTCTTCTTTTGCCTCCAACATGTGTTGAACAGCTTAAGGTACACAGGAGGAGCACAATTAATACTTATCAAAAATTTAAAATATCATTGTTGGAATTAATGATAAAGAAATCTATATTTTTCTTACTTTCATTATGCATATAAATGTATTATGTACTTAATTTTACAAAATCATCTAATTTAAATCTGATATCCTTTGCCATAATTTAATTCTGTTTAATGTTTTAAGAAAATTGAAGTTCATTGCTTTTCATCTTTTCTTTGCAATTTTTAAGTGCTGCCTTCAGTTTATCTACCATTGTAAATAGTTTTCATGCTCTTATATATATTCTTTCTAAATGAACCAAGACTGTCTTTCATTGGAAGCTTAATTCAGTTTATTTCAAGAGAACATGTGGTGAAAGTTTATGTGGTCAGCCTCATAACCTTACTTAATTTGTTCCTTGAATAGAGCCTGTGTTATAAAACTCACTTTCTGATGTTAAAAAAAAAAAAAACTTCTTATACTTAAAAACTATAGCATTCTGAGCTGTCACAAACAGGTCACCTCCCTAATGTAAATTCCCTTGTGAAAACATTGGTATTTTAGTTTCCTAGGCAGTTTAAAGCAAATACCATGAAATGGTTTGGCTTTAAGCAGTGGGAATTTGTTAGCTTACAGTTTGAGGCCCAGAAAATTCCCAATTCAAGACATCATCAAGGCAATGCTTTCTTCCTGAAGATCAGCTGCTGGTGATCTTTGGCTTCTCTGCCACATGGCAAGGCACATGGCAGGGTCTGCTGGTCTCTTCCTTCTCTTCTGGTTTTGTTGCTTTCAGTTTCATGCTTCTGTGGTGCTCTCTCTCTCTCTGTCTCTCTCTCTCTTTCTCTTCATTCCATTTATAAAGGGCTACAGTAATAGGATTAAGACCCATCCTGAATGAGGTGGGTGACACCTTAAATGAAGTAGTCTCATCAAAAGATTCTGCTTACAATGGATTTACATCCACAGGAATTAGATTTAAGAACATGTTTTTTCTCAAGTACATACAGTTTCAAACCACCACAGTTGGTCAAGGCAGGATACAGTCTTCCACCAAGCACAAATTTTGTGAGATTGTCCCCAAGTCTCGAGATTGCAAGTTTGCCAGTATGGGAAGAAGAGGGCTTAAGCTGTTCTGAAAATAGAAGAAGGGCCTAAAACATAGGATATGAAAATAAATTATTAGTATATTTTGTCTGAATGTTTAACTATCATTATTAAGACAGCCACTTCCAAGGAGGCAGCCAAGCTGCTGTATTTGGAATAATATTTGATAGGAATGTGTATATGAGTAAGACCAATGTACTACAGCTTTACACATATCCTTTGCCAAAGAAGCATTATGTGTAATGAGAGGATACCCTGGGTATTGGGAAGCCTAGAATTTCATACTGGCCTTCCCACTAATAAACTGAACTCTTGAACAAATGACTTTTTACATCTGTTCTAGTTTGCTAGCTGCTGGAATGTGATATACCAGAAACAGAATGGCTTTTAGAAATGGGAATTTAATAAGTTGCTAGTTTACAGTTCTAAGGCCAAGAAAATGTCCCAATTAAAGTCTATAGAAATGTCCAATCTAAGGCATCCAGGAAAAGATACCTAGGTTCAGGAAGGCTGATGACATTCAGGGTTTCTCTCTTGGCAAAAAGGGCACATGGCAAAGTCTGCTAGTTTTCTCTTCCAGCTTCTTCTTTAATGAAGCTCCCCAGGAGGTGTTTTCCTTCTTCATCCCCAAAAGTCGCTGGCTGGTAGACTCTCTGCTTCGTGGTTCTGTGGCATTCTGAAGCTTTCTCCAAAATACTTCTTCTTTTATAGGATTCCAGTAAACTAATCAAGACCCATGCAGAATAACCCATGCAGAATGACCCATGCAGAATGGGTAGAGCACATCTCTATCTAATCAACTTTAATACCCATAGTTGATTGAGTCACATCTCCATAGAGGTAACCTAATCAAGTTTCCAACCTATAGTACTGAATAGGGATTAGAAGAAACCGCTGCGCCCACAAGATTGATTAGGATTAAAACATGGCTTTTCTAGGGTGCATAAATCCTTTCAAACCAGCACAGCCTCCCTAAGCCTGTTTGCTTGTCTGAAATAAAAGGGTTAGGATCAATACCATTTTAACATATATATATATGGGTTTCCAGCATGGCAGGCAAGAATTCTGCCAATGAGCCACCATTGTACCACCCTCATTTTAATTATATTTTTGTGTGTTTCTGCTGATTATAAAATTTTCACTGAATATTCAGAGAAACTGCATAGTACTCTTGGTGGATGGAATGTTGTTTTTAAAAGGGGGGTGCATAGAGAAACTAAAAAAAAAAAAAAAAAGACTTCAAATGTGGGGCAGAGTTGGGAAGAAAAGAAGGAAATTCTTTGTAGGCCAAAAACATCTAGAACATTTTAATCCAAAAGAGTAAGCAAGTGCTGGAGCTGGCATTTGCCCCAGATAATCCCTGGTGACCTAGAGCCTGGGTTTTATGGGCCACTCAGGGGGAACAAGAAATGAAGCCTGGCACTCAAAAGGGTGAGCAGTCAGATCAAAGAATCCCCTTTGTAAAGCCAGGTTTCCAGAAAAAACAGTATTCTCAGTACACCAACTAGAAAAGAACCAACCCCACAAAAGTTGGGTTTCTACCTTGGCTGTAGGTGGAGTGTACAAAATAGAAAAAATTTTTCCTTGAGGATTCCTAACCATAAGCCCTTTTCACATAGTTTTAGAGCTAGAATACCTATTTCCTGTGTATCTTGAAGAACCCCAGGCTTTTCTTTAAAGTGAACTTAAGTAGGTGGTTCTCCTCGGGGCCTAGAAGAAATAAATATAAAACTTCCCTGGAGGAAAGCACTTTAAGTCCAAGCATCAAATAATTCCTTCAGATAAAGTTGCAAGAACAATAATCAACAATTTTAAAAAAAAGTTTTAAGACATGAGGAAACAAGCCATTATGAATGAGCAACTGCAGAAACTATAAAATCTGAGATTATACATATTGTAATTATCAGAAAATGTATATTTTAAAAGTAAGAATATCTCTTGTTATCTGAACACTAGAACTAAAGAGATTCAGATAGTTTTTGGGTTTTTTTATGTGACTGGTATCCTCTTCTATGTGAACTTTAAACACTTGCTGTCTAAAATTTAGGGTGCAGATAACATAGAATTACTCACTGTCCAAATTCTGGTATCAAATTCAGAGTGGGGAATATTTCTATATTCTAAGTATGAAAGAGGAATAAAAGATTACAAAAGTGACTAGCAGATTTGAAAAAAGAGCAAAATGGAACTTCCAGAAATGAAAAAAAATCTAATTGAAATTAGAAATTTAATAATAGATGATTTAAAGTAGGGATCATCAAACTATAGCCTGCAAACCAAATCTAACTCATGCTACATGTTTTTGTCAGTAAAGTTTTGTTGGAGCACAGCCATGCTCGTTGGTTTATTGTCTTTGTCTGCTTTTGTGCTGCAGTGGCAGAGTTGAGTAATTTGCAGCAGAGACTCTATGGCATGCAAACCTTAAAATATTTAATGCCTGGTCCTTTATAGGAAAGATTTACTGACACTGAAGAGCAGATTAGATAAGATAGAGAGCTCATGAACTGGAAGATAGAACTGAAATTACCCAAAATACAGCACAGAGAGTCAAAGTGATAGAGAATATGAGCAGTTAAGAGACACGAAGTGAAAAGCACTAACACATTTAATTGAATTAGAAACAGGATAAGGGATAGTCAATAATCAAAGAAATAATGGCTGAGAATTTTCTAGAATCACTGAAATCTTCAGATTTACAAAGCCAAATAAACCTCAAGTGGGATAAATAAAAAGAAACACATACACTGAAGTCAAATTATAACGTTTGAAAGACAGAGAAAGTCTTGCTGATATCCCAGCATCTACAATAGAAGCCAGAAAATATTGTAGTATCTTCAGTGGTGCACAGAGAAAATAGCTGTCAGCTTGGAATTGTATACCGTTAAGCCTGTATTTAAAGAATGAGGACTATAAAGTCCTTTTCACAGCATTTTTTAAACGAAAGATCCTTATTAAAAGAAATTGTAAAGGAGGTACTTCAGCCAGAAGGAGTATGACCCCCAAAAGGAAAAAAGTCTGAAATTTTTTAAAAAAGAAGAAAAAACAGCAACCAGAATGGTGTATCTGCTACTAAATCTAAGCATACATTGAATGTTTAAAATAATGGTAATAATCTAAGTTCCTGATTTTTTAAAAACAAGATAAAACTAAAATTCTAGGCCATTGAAGCATATAAGTTGGAGATATGGGTAGTAATGATAAGAATCAAAGATTCAGAGACCCTGGTTTTGTTTGGAAAAAGGATAAGAATACCGATTAATTTCAGACTTTGTTAAATTAAATTTTCCTATTAAAATGTCTAAAGTGTTTAGTAAATATAAGAAATGGGGTATATAACTTCAAACTAGTAGAGGGGATAAAATAGAGTAAGCAGAGATAACAGAGGTTATATATGATTGCAGAAATAGACCCAAACATATATGATCAATTAATTTTTGACAAAAGTGCAAAAATAAATTTGATTGAAAGAGGATAGTCTTTTCAACAAATGGTGCTGGAGTAAGTAGACATCCATATGCAAAAAATTTAACCTTGATTTTGTAAATATACAATAATTAACTCAAAATAGATTAAGTCCTAAATGTAAAACTAGAAACTTGTAGAAGAAAACATAGGAGAAAATCTTTGTGACTTCGCATTAGTCAAAGATTTCTTAGATGTGGTGCCAAAAACATGATCCATAAAAGAAAAAAATGGATAAGTTGAACTTCATCAAAACTCAAAACTATTGCTCTTCAAAAAACACTGTTATGAAAATGAAAAGGCAAGCCAAAATAGGAGAAAATACTTTCAAAACACATATCTAACAAAGGACTCCTATCTAGAATATAGAAAAAACTCTTACAACTCAATAGTAAGAAGCAAACAACCCCCCTTTTTTTCTAATGGGCAGAAGACTTGAACAGGTGCTTCACCAAAGAAGATATACAATGGCAAATAAGCACTTGAAAAGATGTCTGACTATCATTACTCATTAGGGAATTGCAGATTAAAAGCATATTGGGATGGTGCTAAATACCCAGTGGCGTGGCTAAAATTTAAAAGACTGACCATACCAAGTGTCTATGTGTATTAGTTAGGGTTCTCTAGAGAAACAGAATCAACAGGGAACACTTGCAAATATAAAATTTATAAAAGTGTCTCACGTGACCGCAGGAACACAGAGTCCAAAATCCACAGGGCAGGCTGCGAAGCCGACGACTCCGATGGAGGGTCTGGATGAACTCCACAGGAGAGGCTCACCAGCCGAAGCAGGAATGGAACCTG
>PVIY010033471.1:0-10856 GCA_004026745.1 Myrmecophaga tridactyla
CAAAATTTATAATTTGACTAGTGCATTTCCTAATATCACTTATGTAGACAGTTTAATTGAACACCATAAGTACATGGAACCTTGAATAGGGCATGAGATTTTGTAGGTTTGTCCAGAGTGATGCCCCAGTAAATCCCAGAGTGATTTGAACAGTGAATAAAAAAGTATTTGCAAAGTTCCCTTGGGAGAATGGTGAGAAAGGGGGAAATTCAACTTCCCCAAATGGAGAATTCTTGATATTCTCACAAGCAGTGAGGACAACCAAAGCAGTAGGCTGAGCCCCTAATCTTGGGGTTTGTTCATATGAGACTTATCTCCGCAAAGGATAGGATAGACTAAGCCTACTTAAAATTAGGCCTAAGATTCACTCACAGAGAACCTCTTTTGTTGCTCAGATGTGGCCTCTCTCTCTCAACCAACATAACAAGCAAACTCACTGCCCTCCCCTTCTCTATGCGGGACATGTCTCCCAGGGGTGTAAACCTTCCTGGCAACGTGGGACAGAAATCCTAGAATGAACTGGGACTCAGCATCAAGGAAATGAGAAAACCTTCAAGACAAAAAGGGGGAAGAGAGAAATGAGACAATATAAAGTGTCAATGGCTGAGAGATTTCAGACAGAGTTGAGAAGTTATCCGGGAAGTTATTCTTACGCATTATATAGATATCACCTTTTTAATTAAGGTATATTGGAGAGGCTGGAGGGAAGTGCCTGAAAATGCAGAAGTGTGTTTCAGTAGCCATGTTTCTTGAAGATGATTATATAATGATACAGCTTTTGCAATGTGACTGTGTGATTGTGAAAACCTTGTGTCTGATGCTCATTTTATCTACAGTATGGGCAGATGAGTAAAACATAAGGATTAAAAATAAATAAATAATAGGGGGAACAAATGTTAAAATAAATTTAGTAGATTGAAATGCTAGTGATCAATGAAAGGGATTGTAAGGGGTATAGAAAAAAAATAGAGGAAACAGGCTAAAATATATTGGGTAGATGGAAATACTAGCAATCAATGAGAGGGATGGGTAAGGGGTATGGTATGTGTGAGTTTTTTCCTTTTTTCTTTTTATTTCTTTTTCTGAATTGATGCAAATGTTCTAAGAAATTATCATGGTGATGAATATACAACTATGTGATAATATTGTGAGTTATTGATTATATACCAAGAATGAAATGATCATATGGTAAGAATGTTTGTATTTGTATGTTGTTATGTTAAAAAAAATCTTTTAATTAAAAAAAAAGTTTATCTAATTTGTTGGCATGCAGTTGTTCATAGTATCCTTTTATAACCCTTTTTATATCAGTGGAGTTAATACTTTCCCCCTTTTCATTTCTTATTTTTTAGTGATTTGTTTGCTCTCTTTCTTTCTTCATCAGTCTTTAAAACTGTTTGTTGCTTGAGTTACTACCCAGCTAGTGATATAACTGAGATTTTCTTGAGTGTCATAAGTTAACAAAACTAAGCAAACCTAAGCAAAAAACAGTCTTTCACAGTCTTTACAGACTGGCTTTGCATTGGCTGGTGCTTTGCTTTGGTGCTATCCGAAGGTCAGCCCAAGTGAATGCGAAGTGCAGGGCCCTTAACTTATGCCTGATAGCATTCTCAGGTGTTCCCTATTTACAGCAATTTGAACACTCCCTCTACTCTCCAGGAAACATCCCCTCCTGGGCTTACCTCTGCAGGATTTAAAGCCTTTGCTCCAGGCTGCCCATTTTAATTCTTTACTCTGCTTTCCCAATTCTGGGAGAAGTGTCAGGCCAAGAGGAGTTTCCCCAGTCAGTCTTTCCCACCAAAACAAGAACAGAGACCCTCAAAGCCAACACCTGCCAGCTCTTAATTGCTCTGGGAAGGAAATTTGGGAGGGACCAGGAAGGATGGGAGGAGCTTCCCCCATGTGTCCTCCAAACTATGCTTTTTTGTCTTAGCACCTGCCCAGCAAATGCAGCCTTTCAAATGTTCACATCTCTGAGAAAGCATGTGTGTTTCAGTATCCTCCATCACCTTTGTATTGGGCAGTTTGGAACGAAGGCCACTCTCAGAGCAGGGCCACCAGAACTGAAGTAGTTCATCAAAAGCAGTGATCAGTGCTTGGAATGTGTAACTCCAGATTTGGGGAACTGGGTTTTGATGTTCTGCTCTGGCTCCAGCAAGCTACACCAATACATTACTGTTGTCTGCTGTGAGGTGGAAGCATGGGGAGTGGTTGCCCTGATGTGGGGAGTGTAAGTCAGGAATATTTACCACAAATTACGACATCTTCCAGCTGCTTTTCCATGGATGCGTCAGTGCTCTGCTGGATTCTGGAGTCTCAAAATAGTTGATTCAGATAGTTTCTGCCTGTTGAATAGTTGTTTTGGTAGAGGGACTGTTTTCTCGAACTTCTATTCTGCCATCTTTCCACAGTCCCTCAACTAGTTAATATTTCTGCTTTGAAAACTTGTTGGTTTGTTTTGTCCTGACCTAATTAATAAATGATCATGTAGTTTCCAAAAATCTTACATTTAATTTTTTTGGGTTTTCTACATAGACCTTGATGAAATCTTTTAATAATGGCAATTTTGTCTTCTCCTCTCTAGTTTTAATACTTCTTATTCCATTGAACCAGGTAGTACTTCCGGAGTAATGTTAAATAATCAGCAGTGATACTAATGCCCTTTTCCTAATTCTGATATGCTTGGATTTCTATTTACAAATCCAGTGACATCCTTCCTTCTCCCTTTCTATTTGAATCTTGCAAAAGCATTTGACACTCTTAACCTCTTCCTTCTCTCTCTCCGTTTCCTCTTTATTTCCATACCTTGCAGCCTGATACTGTTATGAGTGGGTATGTTGAAAATGAAGGTTGTTACATGCTCTCCCTTATAATGGGAGACATTTATTTTTAACCATCTATTTTGTTTATGGCAGTATTCTTGGTGCTGCATGAAAACATACAAATAACCAGACGTGTACCCTACCCTGAGGAGCTTATATTGTAGTGTTGGGGTAAAACAGGTACAGAGTTCAATCTGAATCACAGCAGTGTTTGAAAACTGCCCCAAGGAAGTGTTCCACTCATGTAGAGGAGAAAGAGACTGTTCTGCAAGAGAGAGTCCTCCTTTCTATCACATTGCTGTTTCTAAATGGCTCTGACATTGGAAGTTTTACACAGAATTAATTGTACTTAAGGAGGGCTGCTTAATAAATAATCTCTTAGCTGAACCAAACGAACCAAAGCTTACATTAGCCTTGTGACCTCTGAGAAGGATGTGTATGCCACATGGGCTCTTTTATTTTTGGTAGCTTTACAGGAAATTCTCCAGTAGTGATTTGATTTGCAGACAATCTTTAGTGTCGTTTCATAGAAGATAACTTCAGTTTCAGAAATAATTACGTGAAAGACAGCATCTGTTATAATTATAGTGAGGTAGCTCGTGATTTAGAAGTCTCCTTAGGATATTGCTGTCCTTCAAGTCCATTGCCATGAACTGCAGTGGCCATTGTACACTAGAAAATTTCCCTTCTTGTGTACGCTTTCTTATTCTTTAGAGAAAGATAAATGGGTATTTGGAGGAAGTCCAAAAGGGGAGAAAGTCAGCATAATTACCTTCCCATATTCAAAGTGTCAATTCTTTAGATTGTAATACCAAATAAATTTTATTCTGATTACAAAGTAAAATCGTTATTGTAGGAACTTTAGAAAATGCACAAAACTATAAATGAAAATTGTTTCAAATAATCATAATAGGTTGAACATAGGTAATTAATTTTGTTTCTTCCACAAACCCTAAATCAATATAAGGATACAGGAGAGGAGATGGGGGCAGTAGTGTGTGTGCTGGAAACAGCTGGTTGTAGGTAACAGATTAGCACCCCATTTTCATAACAGACTCTCTCAAAGTTCCAGAAGTTGATGGCAACAGATTTCTTTGGACATAGGAATGAAAAGGGATTTAAATAAGTTGTATTTTTTGAAAGCTGTTTGAGAAGCAATTTCATTTCCAAATTCCCCCTCAAACCTGGATGCACACCTGGAGATCCTTATTTTCTGGAGATGATAAACAGAGAGTCTTTGGTCTAGGAGACAAGGCACAATTGAGGATTGGGAGACCTCACTGAAAGTTGGGTAATTAAATAATCATCCATATATTTCATTCCTCACTTTCTCCACTTGGTCTCTATTAATATGGCAGGAAAGCCTCTGCTCTCCAGACAGGTGGCCAGAAGGCTTTTCACCGGAAAGTCTGGCTAAGCCAAAGTAGTTCCCTCTGAAATGGTGCATCCCAGTCATCCCGTGGTGTGTTCAGTTCCTTCTCTCTGGTATTGTCCCACTCTTAAATAGCAGAAGCTAAGGATTTGGAGAAAGACTGTAACATGAAAAAGCCTGAAACAAACAGAAGAAGGTAATACAAAAGAAAATAAGCACTTTCAGGAAGAGAACGTCTTCAGAAAATAATCATTAATATCTTCAGAGAGGATAAAAAAGAAACTGCAACCACAAAACAACAGCAGGATGCTATTAAAAATAAATTTAAAAAACAAAAAAAGCTTTTGGAAACTGAAAACATGCAGATATGAAAAATTTTATAGACTAAATAGAAGATAGAATTGAAGATATTTCTGAGAAATCAGAGTAAAAGACAAAAATGATGAAAATAGGAGAGAATTGGGTAAGAAAATTAGAGGACCAATGCAGGCAGTACATTATCCAAATAATAGGAAAATCAGAAAGAAAACAGAGAAAATGCAGAGAGGAACCCAGAAACAAAATCATTCAGAATACTTATTCAGAACTTAAGGAATACATTTCCAGATTGGAAGGATCCCCTGACTTGCCAGCAAAAGTAATAAAATTACACCCACACCAAGGCACAATCATTGTGAAATTTCAGAACACTGAGGGAACAATTAGGGAGAGAGACACTAGACCAAAACCAAAGAATCAGAAATCAAAATGACAGCAGGCTTCTTAACAGCAACATTAGAAGCAAAAGGCAATGGAATATGACCTTCAAAATTGAGAGGGAAAACTACAACCTGCCTGGAATCCAATACCCGACCAAACTTTCAACAGAATATGTAGGTAGAGCAGTCATTTTCAGCCTTCAAAGTCATAGAAAATGTTTTCCTATGCACCCTTTCTCAAGAAGTTATTGGAAGCCATGCTTCATCAAAATGAAGGAGTTAGCCAAAGAAGAAGATATGGGGTCCAAGAAACAGGAGATCCAACAGGAGACAAAGAGAATCCCCAGAGTGATAGGGAGGTATGATTACAGGTATAGAGATAGTGAGAAGGTTCTAGATGCACTTTTTTTCAAAAAGATGAAATTGGACAGAATGTTTGATATGTCTTAACTTCTTAAGAGGAGAGTCAGACATTTGGTAAGTAACTTTGGATTGAGTCAATTATGCATGCTTAAAAAAAACCAAGGGAGAAACCAAAATACTTGTTCACTTCAGAGAAAACAAAAAGTTTTCTTTTTGTGTGCAGGAAAGGAAAGTTAATGATATATTCATACACATGGTTCAGCTTTGAATAGCATTTGCATCGTCAGAGTAATAGAAACTGGAATACTACGCCAACCAAAATTGCTGTATAACTATATTGGGCAAACAGTGCAATGGGAGGTATTTATATGTGTGTGGGGGTAGGCAGGTGGGGTGATAGTTTGGGGGTGGGCAGTAGGTGCTGACAGGAAGAAAGGGGGTCAAATCTTCATTCTCTGTAGGGAAAATCAATAGATAATACTAGAACAGAAAATTGAAAGGTAATAAATAAGAGTCATGCAGCCTAGCTCGGTGGTGTCAATAAAATAATTAGCTATAGGAGTTGGGAAAGAGGGAACTGGTGGCAAGTGAGATAGGGGACTGGTAATTTCTATAACCTTTAGAACTGTTTAACTCTACAAATTAGATTCATGTATAATTTTTGATGCAAATAAAAAGTTAACTAAAAGATAAAACTCCTTCTGTAATTTTGTTATACATTTTTTTTTTATATAGTGTAACAACACACCTACAACCACATGCACATTTTTTTGGAGTGTTTGCTTTGGGGAGAGATTGTGCTGGACCTCAGGATGCAGTGCGGATGAGACCAAACATGATGAAATGCTAAAAAAATGCATTTCACACACATGCTATGATAAATAATAGACCATTCTTCACTTTTCTGTAGGGACACAAGTGTTGTAGCTTATTTTCTGGCTCGTGAGATGTCTTTTAATCAACTGAAATCAGCACTAGTAGCTGACTTTTGGGCGTGGAAGAAGCTGTGCTGGTAAAAATGTCATGTCTGTTGTCACATCACATTCTTACACAAATCCAATGAGTGAGGTATTGCTATCTGGGGCTCAGAGAGGGCAACTTGCCTAAAATCTTAACAGCAACTTGGTCACAGAGCTGGTATTTGAATTTGGGTCTCTGATTCTAAATCCCATACCCCAGATTGTGAAGAATTGAAACATTTTCCCAGTTAACCTGGTATCTGCAGTAAAGAAGATCAAGCATATGTTTTTTGGGGAGAAAGCTAATGTAAAGGTTATCCTCAGAGTCTTCAGCATTGGAAGGTGTCATTTTCTTTATTTTTAAAATATAGAGGGGACAAAGCTCTGTAAGCGAAAGGCATTATTACTTTTAGTTTCCCTTTGAGGGAGATAATCCAGCGCAGTTTTACGATTTGATCATCAGTTGCTTTCCTCTCAATCACTTTGATATATAAGTTGTTGGTCTGTAATTCTAAAATACATACATCAACAATATCCTACTTTGCCTTTGAAATCATATCTTTGAGGCATCATTTTAAAATAAATATCTGATCTTATTTGAAATTTAATTTGGAAGCATGGAGCCCAGCATTAGAAATATTTTCTGATATATTTTTCCAGAAATTTTATGTGCATGCACACACACACACACACAAAACCCCAAATATGGGCAATTGTGAGGTATTCGACTGTATTGTAATTTTTTAAGGGAAGAGGCCCATTTAGTTTGTTTCCAGTGTTCTGCAAGTGAGTCCGTTTACACATAAAACTTTCATACAACTGGATGATTATATCGGTGTGTTAAGTTCCTTGATGTGTGATTCCAGATCAAAAAGTATACGCATCCTAAGTTTTAATAGATATTTATTTCCCAAAAGCTTGGGCCAGTTTACATTCAGCCACACAGGAGAAGGTCAGTTTCCCTATGTCCAGAGCTGATGTTGGACATCTAGACAACTAGATGTAATGGAATTAAAATCTTAGCTGATGTTGTTTTCCTAAATGGGAAGCATGTTATTTATTATCTCAAAAAGTGCTATTATTTCATATGCTATTTTCTATTTATTAATTATCTGTTTATTTAAAAGAACAGTAAAGTAATTTGGAGAATGAGAAGAAATGATGTTTGTGCTCAAGTGGTTGTCATCAGTGATTATTACACAGGTCGTTAAAGACAAGAGCTTAAAGCTTTGTTTTCATTTCTTATTATACCCTCTTAATTTGTGTTTTTGTTTTGTTTTTACAGGGGCAGGCACCGGGAATCGAACCCGGGTCCTATGGCATGGCAGGCGAGCACTCTTGCTTGCTGAGCCACTGTGGCCCACCCTTAATTTGTGTTTTGATTATAAAATAATCCAAGCAATAATTTATTTGTTTTGGTTGAGGATTAACCATTTCTATGAAATTTTGCCTTAAAAGTTTTTGCCGTATAAATAAAATATTGTTAAACTCTGAGGAGATTGAAACTTGCAGGGACCACAAACTGAAGCATGAATATATTGTTGACATTGCCACATCCTATCACAAAATTTTTAGTTTTGACAGTTGCTTTTTGGAGTGTGAAACAGCTTTCCAGTCCACGGTGGGGGAATGTCAGTAACATACTTTTTGTTTTCTTTTTGCCTAAAGGAGGAAGACAGTGGCCCAACAGTGATGAGAAATGGAAACTTTGAGCTGCAGCTTCAGTTTATCCTCAAAGCCTGCATTGTCTGTCTTCATTCAGTCCAACCTTGATGGACTTCCATGACAACTGCCTGTGCTCATGCTCTCAGAAATATTAGAAATGACTGTACATTCAAAAGAAGCCCCATGTTATATATCCACATCACTGCTGTTAGGATTCCTGTTTTCACACATACTTTATTTCTTATGTGTAGAAGGAATGAAACTAGTTTTAAGAGTTGTTATTAATATGAATATATGTCATGTTTAATATTGAGGTAGTTAGAAAAAATGCATTCCCAGTATTAGTAGCCCTTCACTTCCTATCTCTCATTTGTTCAGGGAATAATGCAACTCTTGCTAATTAAATAAGAATTTTGATCAAGATAAGCTTAGAGCTTCAGAATGCAATGTGAAGGGTTATTAAATGTCATGTCTAGTGTGTGTTTTTTTTTTCTTTCAGTGTCCATATCCCCGTGAATGTTGGGCTGGCTTGTCATTGTAGAAAACATTTTTTGAATTAATGCAAGAAATATAATACTTCGTATATTAACTTCTTAAAGGATTTGATTGAACATTTGAAGTTAATCATCATATTTATTTGACATATTAGAAGCTGTGGTTTCTAGAAATTTGAGAAAGATATAAGCAATAAATTGGGTAGAAGATGGGTACAAGCTACCAGGAAATAGCTTTATTTTCCATGAATAAAAATGTAAATTTAATAATATCTTAAAAGAAATTTAACATTGTACACTTTGTAAGACTTTAAAATACTTTAGTCTATGAATTTCATGTCTTCAATGTGTTAAAATATTTCTTTCAAGGATGACAAACATCCTTATTTTAATTAATTATAAGTGCTAGTAGCAAATTTAAGCATATACTTATATAGTTAGAGGTGACAATGAGATCATTTATGTGAAGTAGTAAATATAGTGTCTGGTACAAAGTAAGTACTTAATAAATGTTATTTGTTATTATTACTGTTGTAAAACTAATGACTTCAATAATATAGTTCCAAATTGAAGGTAATATGTGATACAAAATATCTAAGGTAGAAGTTTAAATAATATTGGTGACATAAGTATGTGTTCAAAGATTATAGATGCATTAAATAGAGGTCATAATAATGAAATCATTATGTACAAAGAAAAATCACACCAAGTATCCCTGAAAATGAAACCAAAGAAGGGGCATCTTGGAGTCTTGGGGCAGGGAGAAGAAAGGACTAGAGCTGGGTCCAAGTGAGAAATAGTGGAGGCCTGGGGAAGGCTGGATCTGTGGGTGGCTCTGGACCACATTAGGGCAGCATTAGACAGAGCCCCTCAGAGGTGGAGAGGCTCCTTTCTGTAGTTTCTTGTATACAACAATGAACAAGTAGCAAAACACAATGACAACTGGTATATCTCAATATGACATCTTTCAAGCTAGTGCTTTTACCAAGTACATGTCAAACAATGGCTGCAGGTGTAGGCTTACCTGTAGTTAGCATTGAAAACCAACTTCGAGGCCTTTTGTGAATGAGAGGCCAGTCAAATGGCACTCCCTGGGGTAGAACCTGTGCTCCAGCTCTGGGAAAATCACTACACAAAAGCCCAAGCTTTCCATCCTCAGTGTTGGTGCTCAGCCACAGGAACTGTCATTGGACTTGTCTTCTGATGCTTCCTTCTAGCAGTCTTCATCTTGCTCTGAAAAATACAAACTAAACAAACATACCAATAACCACAAGAAACACCTCAGTCAAATGAATTTTAGCGTTCCCATATCTCCCACTCGAAAGAGTTGTCGGTTTTTTTAATTGAAGCAATTGAATTTTTAAAAGATATTTTCTAAGAAATATAGAAATGAACTTGTATTAGATCAGGATGACCACTGGTGAGATTGTGCCAAGGCCTAATATTCTTTAATTTGGAAAATCCCTTCATTCTACAATTAGGTACCTCAGACTCAGAATATGAACGCTGTTTATGGTGATGCTTTTATAAGAATAAATCAGAAAGGGTAATTTGTCAATCAACCAAAGTGCGAATAACTGTTCTTAAATCTACCCTGTTTTGGTGGTAGGGTGGGAAAGAAAAATTAAAAGCAAGCTGGACCCTGAAATTGGGGGAGGAGCTGCCCAAAGCAAAAGTACAGAGGAGTTTATTAGGGGTAGAGAGCAAATTTTACAGATTTCAGAATTTAGTTTAGGGTGGATATTGTGTACCTACTAGAGAAAAGAAAAGGCCACAAATTGAGGTACTTATCACCTAACTACATACATATAAGTGCCTCTGATTCATGTTAAGAAATGTGCCTGGTGGTGTGTAAGTAATAGAGTTCTCAGGAAGTTTGCCAGTTAATATAATTTGAGTCTTCTTTTTTTACCCGTGGCCAGTCTAGCTTAAACGTTTGTCATCTTTTTTAAGAACCAATGTTAGGTTTTATTGATTTTCTTTATTGTGTTTCCATTCTCTATTTCATTTATTTCTGCTCTAATCTTTATTATTTTCTTTCTTCTGCTTGCTTTGGACTTCATTTGCTCTTTTTCCAGTATCTTAAGGAGGAAGGTTGGATTATTGATTTTAGATCTTTCTTTATTTGATATAGGCATTTACAGTTATAATTTTTCCTCCGAGCCCTTCTTTAATCGCGTCCTGTAAGTTTTGGTATGCTGTCTTCATTTTCATTGATCTCAAGGTATTGTCTAATTTTTACTTTGACCCAGTGGTTATTTAGGAGAATGTGTTAATTTCCACATATTTGTGAATTTTCCAAGTTTCTGTTCGTGACATCTAATTTCCCTCCACTGTGATCAGAAAACATAGTTTGTGTAATTTCAGTCCTTTTATGTTTATTGAGGCTTCTTTTATGACCTAGCATATGGTATGTCCTGTAGAATTTTCCACGTACACTTGAGAAGAATGTGTATTGTTGGGAGTTGTATTCTATAGATGTT
>PVIY010033471.1:10956-27018 GCA_004026745.1 Myrmecophaga tridactyla
CTTTTATCATTATAAATTAGTCCCTCTTAAATCTAATAATACTTTGTTGGAAATATGTTTTGTCAGATATTAATATAGTATATATACATATATTAAGTTACATAATATAGTATAAAGTATACTCTACATTTTATAATATATATAATTATAGGTGTTAATATTTATAATTGTTATTGTCTTCATGATGGAATTACAATTTTATGATTATAAATTGTTCCTCTTTATCTCTGGTAACATTTTTATTTTAAAATCTATTTTTTTCGATATTAGTAGAGCCACTCCAGTTTTTTTATGATTGTTGTGTGTATGATATGCCTTTTCCACTATTTTTATTTTTCCCTTTTTGTATCTTTGAATCTAAAGTATTTCTCCTGTAGACAACTTATAGTTAAATATTTTTTTAAATCTATCCTGATAATTTTTGCCTTTTGATTGGATTGTTTAATCCATTCATATTTACTATTGTTAGTGACATAATTGAATTTTGTCAGCCATTTTTTTTTGTTTCGTTTTCTACATGTCATATCTTTTGGCCCTCCTATTTCTCTTCTAGCATGGCATTTTAATTTCTTTAATGACTTTTTCACTGTATTTTTGTGGTTATTTTCTTAGTGATTATTCTAGGGCCTGCCATTTACATCTTATCTGAATCTACTTTATATTTATACTACCTTGATTTCAGTTAATTACATTAATATTAGTCTTATGTAGCTATATTTTCCCTTCCCCCTTTTGTGCTATTTTTGTTATATATTATAATTATATTCACTACAAATAATAAATTGTTATAATTATTTGTGTCTATTAAAGATGCTAAACAATGAAAGGAGAACAAGTATATAATTATAGAGTTTCTTCTATTAAGTTCTTATTTACCAGAAATGGTAATGTGGATTTGAGCCATCTTTTGTCATTTTCTTATTCTAATACAGTTTTGCTTCCATCTACCACCTTTGTAAAATGTTTTACATTTCTGTATTTTATAGGCAGTCCATTCCTAATCATGTACATGTTGTTTCATATAGTTTTTTCTTAATCAGAAGAGAAGGAGGGAAAAGAAATATGGATTTATTCTGTCTTTTGTAATTATATAATTACCTTTACCAGTACTGTTTGTTTTATTGTGTGGATTCAAATTACTGCCTGGGGTTAATTGGTTTCAGCCTAAATAAACTTCTTTTAGTCTTTCTTGTAAGGGGAGTCTGCTAGAAACAAATTCTCTCAGTTTGTGTTTATTTGAATTAAAGGAAATGCACTCATTTCTTTTTGAAATATAGTTTTGCTGGATGGCTATAAGATGCTTGGTTTGCAGCTTTTTTTTCTTTCAGCACTTTGAGAATGATGTCCCATTGCCTTCCGGCCTCCATTGTTTTCTTATGAGAAATCTGCTATTAACTTATTATCATTTTCTTGTACATACCAGATTTTTTCTTTTCTTGCTCATATTTTTTCCCCATAATTTTTACTATGACATGTCTAGGTGTGGATCTCTTTGCATTTATCCTACTTGGAGTTTGTTGAGCTTTTGATTTTCATCTTATTTGGAGAGTTTTCAACCATTATTTCTTTGGATATTTTTCCTACTCCTCCATTGGGTTTTTCTGGTGCAACCATTTTACATAAGTTTGTGCACTTAATGGTGTCCCATATTTCTCTCAGGCCCTGTTAATTTTTCTTCATTTTGTCCTCTCTGTTTTTCAGATTGTATAATTTCTGTCAATCTGTTTTCAACTTTTGACTTTTTTTTCTTCCAATTCAAATTTACTGTACAGTTAGTGAATGTTTCATTTCAGTTATTGTACTTTTCTACCATAAAATCGTAGAATTTCTATTTCTTTTTCATAATTTCTGTCTCTTTGTTGATATTCTTTGTTTGATGAAACTTTGTTTTCATACTTTCAGTTACCTCTCTAAATATATTTCATTTAGTCCTTTGAACATATTTATAGTGATTGCTTTGAAATCTTTGCCTGTTACGTCTGCCATCTGGGCCCTTTCACAGTTTCTATTTTTTGCTTGTTTTTCTGTGCATGAGTCACACTTTACTGTTTCTTTGCAAGTCTCGTAATTTTTTGTTGCAACCCTAGATAATTTTAGGTAATGTGTGGTAGCAAATCTTGCTACTGTTCCTCCTCACCAACATTATTTTTATTATTGTTTGCTTGTTTATTTATTTAGTGACCTGGTGGGACTATTTTAATAATGTCTCTTTCCTCTGTAGTGTGAAGTCTCTGATGCTGCTTCTCAGAGAGCAGAGCCCTAGGCATGAGCACAGTCACACAAGGATGTAGCAATATTAGCCAGGCTCTCTTTCCCCGTCTCTTTCCCCATCTCCCTGTTAAGCCATTTGCCTCCAGTGGTATCACACCCAGATGTTAGGTTCCATGGATTATTGGCTAATCCCACTAAATTTTCAACAATGTCTTAGCACATGAATTGCTCCACAAGCTGATTTTATTACATTTGTACCCATTTGTGGATGTAGTTTTGAGGTTAGTTTTTGTGATTTGTTTTGATCCCAGGGGTGCTATTCTTAGCTGTCTCTTTCCATAGTTCTCTCTGATAAAGCTAGCTGGCCTGTGGTTCAACTTGTTCTCATAACAACTACCTGTCTCCTCTTAAATGCTTTGTATCAAAATCTCCATTGTTTTCCAGAGCACCTTTAGGCATGAACTTCCCCACCCAGTTTCAAATCAGGTTAGTTCTTTTGGGGAAAGATTTGGAGCTTTTTGTTCTTATGTATTACCTTTTTCCCCTGGCTAAATCTTTGAGCCGTAGCTCCAGAGCTGGACCAGGGACAATGGTGTGCTTATCTTGGAGTAACACATCTGCTTTACAAACAGGGTGCTGGGCTATGTGTTACTTTGGTTGACTTGCCTCTCCCAGTGTGGAATTTCCCCCTAAGAGCAAGCTGGGACAAAGGTGAACAAGGTCCTATATTCTTGGTCTACCATTCTTTGTATAGTGCTTCTGCCCTATGAATGGGAAACAGGTGAAGAAATGGAGGCCCTGATATCTCAGCCACCTTCCCCAGGAATTTTGTCACTGCAACATGCAGCTGGATGGGATGAGAAATGCAGGTGACCTTTCCCTCTCAGTGGGCTACTGTAGCCCTTGATTGGGAGCTGAGGGAAGAGGAAGCCCCATAGTCTTGGTTATAACTGCCTGGAGTAGAGTTTCCATTATCCTGAGCTGGTCAGTGGAGACAGGGAATGAGTGTGCCTCAGACGCTCTACTGTTCTGTTTAGTAGATTTTCTTGAATAAGTGCATCATCATTTGCTGTATGCCCTTTGGACAATTTCCAGAGACTTAAATGTTGTTGTTTTCTTAAAAATAATTTTGAGCAGTTATGGTTGTTTCACTGAGGAGCAGGTCTGTGGCCCTCTGCCTGTTGTCATTGTGGACATAGTTCTCTGTCAGTTAAGATGGCACATTATTCGGAAGGTCAGGCTGTCAGTTCCCTTTTGGAATTTTCCATTGAATAAGCAAATTTTTCAAAAGCTTATGTCAACTGTTGTTGTGAATGTGGACTTAAGCTTTTTGATAATTTAGAAATTTAAAGGTGAATGTTTCTTAAAATGAAAATGAGGTTGACGTAGTATATTATTAGTCATTCACTTAATGGGTGAATTAATCTGGAATTTTATTTCTCCATTTAGGTAGGACAGGGTTTAGTGATTAATTAGTATGTGCTGATTAATGATTTTTAGTCTTAACTTCAAGTTGACATAAGCATAAATAGCCATCTGGAAAACCTCATCATGGGTGCATGGATGGGTTAGTGGTAGAATGCTCACCTTCCATGCAGGAGACCCAGGTTTGATTCCCAAACCACGCACCCAAAAAAGAAAAGTAGAAAACCTCATCTCCCTTAGAATGCTCTTTGTTTGTTTGTATTGGAATGTATTAATATAGCAATTTTCAACTTGATAAGAAAGCAACCGATAATAACTAAATACAATATAAATAATAAATCTTGGGCCACAGTGTAGAAAAAGGTCAGGTATTCTCCACCAATGATGTAATGCAGCTCTTAAGCTCATCCATAAGAAACAGTATTACTTTGTGTTTGCTTTTTTTTTTCCTTTGTTCCCTGTATTTGTTTAGAGATGTTCCCTTTGGTACTTTTGCTTGCACTTTTTAACTGACACACACTGAGGTGACCCTTCAAATGCTTTTAAGACAGATAAAAAGCAACAGAATAAAAAGAATTTTAAATTGGAAATTTTGTGCCATATCAGTCTTAGATTATATTTTAATAAAGCATATTTGGGGTTCTATGCTTCAGGTTACAGAGGAATACTCATTTGGAAGTGAAACTATTGGATTTTAAGAAAATTTTGCGTCTCTGAAACTTGAGTGAATCCAAATAAACTATTGCCTTGTAATGAATGCTCTATCCTCTACTGCAGCATTGTCATTTTAGTGAGTCAGTAAAACCCAAGAAAATTCTTAGAGCTGCTCTAAAGACCCAGATCTGCTTTCTTTACTCCCTTTGGGTTTGATTCATTTCCAGAATATCTATATAGCACAATTCTTTTGAAAACTTTAATTGCTTTAGAGTTATTTTGGAATTCAATCAGTCTCAGTAGGAATTTTCCTGTGAAATTATGTTAGAATCTGGCCCAAAGGGATTTTTTAAAAATGTTGATCGGTCTGCGCATTGCACAAAAAACATTTTATCTTTTATAACATAAAGATGCTGCTTTAGCATGAATCAGATCTATAGTATTATCACAGCATAAAACATAGAACAAAACTGACGCCTTGCGATTTCAGTCAAATTTCCTTGTGAATACTTTTTTTTGACACATCCATTTTGAATGAGATCCTCTTACTACACATTTTGAAAGCCTATAACATAGAAATAAGTGATTTCTGTCTTTTCTTCTACTCACTTTAGAAATTACCCTTCTATGAAATAGTTCTAAGTATTAAGGAAATAATTTGGGAGCCTATTCTGGAAAAACTAATTGACATACAATTCCAGTGAAGTGTCTTCTAATGGTTTTACAGCAAGATAACTGCCTTTACAGTTATGTTCAGTTGCCCAATGGCAAAGCTTGACATTCACACATATTCAGAAACATGAAGCAGTTTGGGAAAAGCAGGAACCAGTTAAGTCAGTGATTCTACAGATTTTATTTCTGAGTCCCAGAGAGAGGAAAAGTGAATACAGTTCTTGTGGGTAAATTGGTCTTCCCTGGAAGAGGAATAAATTCTTCTAGGGCACCAAGGAGCTCATTTCCTCATTTATGTAAGTGTGTGAAACTGTCCTAAGTGGTATTCTGTTGTGAGAGAAAAGTATCAGGTGAGCACTTAACTTTGAGAAGCAATATATCACACAGGGGTTAGCACTGTTATTACTGTTGGTCCTGCACAAAGCCGTGCATTTGAAGACACTTAATGGGCATTCATTACAGCTGTTATTTCCCAGTTTGGTTCTGACCCTTTGGTTCTGGTGTTACAATGCCATTATTCTGCTCTCAGAGCCTCCCTGAGAAGACTGTAGGGTCCTTTGTTACTAACTTATACATCTTTTGCAAGAGAACACACATTTTCAGTACTATCCTTGGAGACTTTTTCTTGCTTCTGGATTGATGAAAAATGGTCTGTATTTTTGCCATCTCATGCATTTCTTTTTGTTGTTGTTGTTCTGCTTTAACCTGAAATAATTCTATTGATATTTGAATTGCTTTCAGGACATTTGCTTTAACCCCCAAGATATCTCCAGCTGGGTGATCACAGTACAAAATCCCCACTCTCTCCCTCCCCATCTGAAACAAAGAAACAAACCCCAAAACCCACAAGTCAGCTTCAAATAAGTTAGAAAGAAATGAGATTCCAAATATCTACAAGGAATAAATCACGAAATTATTTACAAAAATACATGTGCTTATATGCATTAACAATTTACACCAGTTCACAAAAAATATTGAAACAAAAAGAGCATTCTATAATAAATTACAGAACTCAAAAGTATAATCTAAAACTTCCTAGGATGCTTCTCTCATGCAGAATATCAACATGTTCAAATATCAATATGCAACCCATCTCATGCATTCTGTTTCTCAAATACAATTTTATTATTTAATCAATGTATTGTGGGAATTACTTCAAAAAAGGCAGAAAATATTAGTGACAGGAGAAACTTTCTCCTTTCTCCCTCCTATTTAAAAACTGGTCATTTAGGATGATGACATAATTGATTACTGTTTTTTTTTAAAAACTTTTTTTATTGTATAGTATAACATATATACAAAGGAAAGAAATAAAAAAGCAATAGTTTTCAAAGCACTCTTCAACAAGTGGTTATAGGACAGTTCCCAGAGTTTGTCATGGGCTACCATACAGTCCTCTCATATTTTTCCCTCTAGCTGCTCCAGAATACAGGAGGCTAGAGGGCTTAAATTATTTTTTTATCATAATTGATTTTTTCCTTCTTTTTTTGTGAAAAATAACATGCATACAAAAAAGACATAAATTTCCAAGCACAGCACCACAATTAGTTGTAGAAATATTTCAGACTTTGACATGGGTTACAATTTCACAATTTTAGGTTTTTACTTCTAGCTGCTCTGAAATACCGGAGACTAAAAGAGACATCAATTTAATGATTCAGCATTCATATCATTTATTAAGTCCTATCTTCTATATGTGTAATTCCATCATCACCTTTGATCTTTCTATCACTCTCTTTAGGGGTGTTTGGGCTATGGCAATTCTAAATTTTTGCTATTGGAAGGGTTTGCCACTAATATGGGTTAGGAAGATGGAACTATCTGATGTCCTGGAGAGGCTGGGCTAGATTTCAGGACTTATCTGGACCAGGGACCCATCTGGAGGTTGTACGTTTCTGGAAGTTACTCTTAGTGCCTGGAACCCTTGTGGAATCTTATACATTGCCCTAGGTGTTATTCCTGGGGTTTTAATTCTGTCCTCTGATTCAGCCAAACCTGCTTTTCCCAACTCCAACCAGAAAGAAAAATCAGTCATATACGTGTATATAGTCAAATCTTTGCATGTGGAGAATTTATTTTGATTTCACTTAGGATCTTTCCTATGGTTTACATTAACCTCCCAATCTAACAAACTTGCCACCACACTTTAGGTCCCATCATCAGCTCGTGAAGCAGAAATGTAAGCTGTAGCACATCTCTTCTACTTGAAGGGTGAAGAAGAGGGTGCTTTCCACCCCAGGCAGGATCACAGCACACCCAAGGGGCAGGGCAAGTACTTCCAAGCAGAAGGAGTTAGATAATAAAAAAACATTGCTGGCATAGGTGCAGAAATGGAAGAAGCCATAAAAACTTCACAGAAGGAGCAGAGGATTTCCTTAGAGCCAGATCCCAGTGGAATGCTGATGTTAGAAGACCTGGGATGAATCAAGGAGGTATCTATAACACCCTTCTCTAGGCAAAGTTTTGTGACTAAGTATCATATAGTCAGATGGGATGAATCCTTCCCCAGGGGCTCAGCATTATAATCCATCACCAATTGGAGCTAGATTCTTTGATTTGAATCCTGTCTCTGCCCTACCTTTCATGTGTGACCTTGGGCAGTGAATCTCATGGGGCATCCCTCTCCTCACCCTTAAACTCAGGATAGATTTAAGAAATTTTGAATTATTTTAGCACTCATGGGCATATCTGAATAAGTGTTTCCTATTACTACTTTATCACTCATAGGAATGTCTACAAAATTAAGCTTTTTTTTTCACAATGAATTGTTGGAAAAGTTCATAGAATAGTGCATTCATTCGACAACTGTTTGTTGAACAATTTTTAAAGTTCCTGGCACTGCACTAGCAGTAGGAATAAAGAGACATACAAGTCAGATAGAATAACTGCCCCCTTGGAGTTTACAGACATTGAGAGGGGTGGCTGCCAGGATGACCTCAGCTTGCCAGCTCATTCTCCAACCTTCTGGAAATTTTTCAATATACATGTTTCAGTGTTTAGTTTCACAGAGCCCTGGTCTCACTGCAGAAAAAAGGACTCGTCCCTTTTATGTCCCTGGGTCTTCTTATCCAAAATGATCAACAGTGATGGCATCCAATTATAGTTTTCCATTTCTCAGACCACTGAGAGGTGCGTTTTCTCTAATAGTTAGAGAAAATGCAATACTATGTCTATACCACGACAAATTAGCAAACATGAAAAAACTCTCATGCCATTGATTAAGAGATCTAAAGCAAGAAAAAATGTCTTATGCTTTCATTTTCTCACCTTGGTATGAGCCATATTATCTCATGGCAATGGCACAGACCATCCTCGTGCTCTGTGTTCTCCCAGTGAAGGTTGACAGGTTCATATGTCCATAGATGAGGGACACCCTGTCACACTGCCATTGGCCAATAACCTTTGGGCTATAGGAGCAGAACTGCAAGGTCCTACCGACATGTTACTGCCTTGCTTCTTTTCTCACTAACTTTTCCCTTTTTTCAAGGCCTCTCAGCACAGACAGTGAGGGACCTTTTCTCAAGCAAGGAACTAGAGAGCAATATAACTCGACAGCAGAAGCTCCTTACATTTTTTATTTCTTCCCATGTGCTGGGCACCAAATGAGGATATTTAGAAGGAGTCAGCCTAGAATAGATGCCATGATGAAATAATTTATTATGGATGAACGAGTCCACACTCTGAAATGAGAAGGAAATGCTGTTTACTATATGTAACTCTGTGTATGATTATTGATGCAGACATATCATTGGAAAAAGTTAGCTATGCCTGCTTCTTCCATGTTTAGGCAGAGACAGTCACCCAGTGGTACAACTTTCTTGTGCTTCTGAGTCACTTCAAGAGCCCCTTTTAGAGATGCAGGTGTGGGCAACTAGGCATTTGTTGCTTCTGGGAAGAATACAGCAGAGAATTTCATGATCTCGAGTTGGTGATTTCTCCCCTGGTAAGGAATCTTCTGGAGCAGAGTTGAAGCTCTTTGCTTCTGTTTATAGAAATCTTATGGTGGTGGTGGGCAGGTGTTGGGGCAAGATCCTTAGCTGAGATTTGAATTAGGTAAATCCATGGGCGTTCACTGGTTGAGAAGGGCACTCCACGGGCAGAGCCCAGCACTATGTGTGGAGGGGCAGCTTGGCTGAAGACCCATAAGGAATGTTCAAGTCCAGGGGTGGGTGGGGTAGGCCTGGTTCCAGCTTTTTGGCTGGCTAGGTCTGGTATCTTGTCAAGGTTTCTCTTCCCTTCATGGCTTTGGGGATTTTGGAACAGTAAAGCTTGTGGGTGGTGTGATTGGCTTGACCCCCTTTGATGTCTACTTGAATATATTCGAGGGGAAAGACCTCTGCAAGAAGGTGCTTGAATTTCCAACTGAAAAGGACACGTGGGGGTACAAGTGCTGCAAAAGCAAAATAAAATAAAGCAGTGTGACATTTTGGATGCCCAAACTAGTAAAGGAAGTCATACTCATTATTTACACATAGCAAACGATAAAGAAAGTACTATGATTCTGACACACATTTGCAATTCCTTCTCCTCTCTAAGGAAGTGTCATTAGCCCGTATGCAGTGTGGCAAAGTGAACCAATATGGTTCTCTCTGGATCCTTCTCTGTTCTTTAGAACCATCATTTGGGACTTTTTCCTTCATATTTGTTATTGTTACACATAATTTTTTAGTGTTTAGCCTATGTACTTATTGTACAATCTTGAAGTACTGAGAGCTTTTCCAACTGATGTCTACAAAAGCTTTGCTTTCCTCCATAGTGTTCTGTGAATGATGGCTGCCTTACATGCTTTTAATGGAAATGGCCACATGAGGCCACAGCTCCCTGCCTCTCTCTGTCCTGTAGACTCCTTGGGGGTTTTCTATGGTGATTTCTTTATCTGTGAAGACATTGGCAATTGCCACAATGTGGCCGTAGATGGCACACTGAAGACCTGTTTGGGTGGAAAGAGTCACTTTCTGCTTGGAATCTGCCTGGAAGGCCCTCTTTTTTTCCCAACAACACACCACACAGTCCATGCAGTTCCATGAAATCTGGATAGTTGGGTGCATTGTTTTTTATCAATTAATTTGCAATTTTGTGCTATATACTTATCAGTTTAATAATTCCTAGTTTTCTTATCTCAGATGGAAATGGAAGGAAGTTTTGGTTTTCAAGAGACACTTGAAGGAGTAGAAGACACTAAGGAAGGCGGACTTCCAACATTTACTAGATATCAACACTCATTCATGTGTTCCCACAGAGAGTAAGCATTCGCACCCTGTCTGTGGGCTCTACCTTGCCAGGGTGAAGGCATCTCTTAAAGCCAGATGGATGAAGAAAATAAAATGTTCAATTGCCTGTCTGCATTGTTATGTTGGGCTTTTCCATATGACAGAGAAGCAGAGCCAGACAAACACAATGCATAGATGGTTTTCTTCATCTTAGTATGTGGCAAAAATCCTCTCAACCTGCACAGAGGTAAACCCAGCTCTCCAAAAATCTCTTAAAACCTGCGTGTAGGTGGATTTTCAATTGCCCTTCAGCCACCAAGAAAATATACAAACTAACAGAACTCTCAAAGTTTCCCTGAAAAACACTCCAGCAAGAGGCTCTAAAATAGACAAAATATATACGGTATATAATACACCAGATGGTTTTTTTTGAGTCACATGTACCGTAGGTGACTGAATTTGATCTAGTTCTAGTACATTAAAATTTTGTTAATAGCTTTGTTTAGCCAGGTTTTAGACAAAGCTCTTTCACTGATTAAAAAAAAAGAAACTACTGTGTCATTAGGCTGCATAATTAGGAAATGGGTGGGGCTCTTTTCAGCAACACATTTAGTACAGGATTAAGTGACAAGGAAACTTGAGGGTCACTTAGGGACTAAAACTCTTATTCACTCACACAATGGACAAGTCCCTTAACTGACTCTGAAGATGTGTAATGAAGTGGAGAAATGTTACAATAAAAGGCAGGGTGAAGCAAACAGACTGAGTTACCTGAAGGCTGGATTATGAAATGCAGCCTTTATCAATAGGAGATAATGGACCCATTTTGCAACAATTAGTTATTGAGTACTTCCATAGCAGGTACTCTAATAGGCACTGGAGAAAATGAAAAGATAAATAAGATACAGCTTCTTTCATAGAGACTGCAATACACCCCAAGTGTTCTGAACACGAGGTCGAAGTTTTCGGAGACACATTATACATGGTAGATTGGGATGGGGAGAAACTGGGGGCTAGCAAGCCTGTTTTCCAGGATGCCCTGTTGTGATGATGTGGGCAGGTGGTGAAAGATAAGGGCCCAGAAATAAGGTAGTGAAGAAGATGAGGTTGGACAGATGCCCACTCTACGTCCTGCCTCCTTCCCTCACCCCAGGCTCTGCTCTTCTTCACAAGTCTCTGGCTTCACAAGTGGTTGAGTGCAGATGGAAGCACACTGCTCACCCTTGACTCTGAGGAATATGGAATGCCTCTTCCTCTTTCTCTCCTTAAATATCTTGCCTATAAATTGTCCTTTGTGTCCACGTCTGGTTCTCCCAGGTAAAGTTTAAGCACCTCAAAGGTAAATACAGACTGTGTTTAAACTTTCTCTGATAGGTTTCCCACATCATTTTGTACCCAGGGTTAATTAATATTATGTGTCAGCTTGGCTAGGTTAAGCTCTCTAGGTTAAGCTGTTTGGTCAAACAGTGGCCCAGATGTTGCTGTGGAATGATTTCCTAGACAGGATTAGCATCTAGAATTAGCTGAGCTTAAGTAAAGGAGATGAGCCCTAGGGAATTTGGTTTTAAGACTTCAATAACACCTTTACTGGAATTTACCCACTGGCCTGCCCTACAAAATTTGGGCTTGTCAGTCCCACAACCGTATGAATTATCTTAAAAATAAATGTCCATATCTATCTATAAATATATCGATGTCTATACTATATATAAATATATCTACATAGATATAACTACTTCCCAATTTTTTTCTCAGCAGTCATTACTGCAATAATGATATCATGGTAAAATTTAGTAATCTTGAAAACAGCTCTTTACTTGGCTTTTAATTCAGGTCTACCTCATTTTATTGCACTTTGCGGACATTGTGTTTTTTACAAATTGAAGGTTTGGGGTGACCCTGCATGGAGCAGATCTGTCGGTGCCAGTTTTTCCAACAGCAAGTGCCCACTTTGTGCCTCTCATTTTCATTAAGGTATATACATTGTGTTTTAGATCTAATGCTATTGCACCCTTAATAGACTACAGTATCATGTAAGTATAACTTTTATATGCACCGGGAAACCAGCTTCCCCTAAGGAATTTTGTCTTAAGACTTCAACATCACCTTTACCAGAATTTCTACTCGCTTTATTGCGGTCGTCTGGACCTGAGCCTGCCCTCTTTCCATATGATTCTAAAGCCACAGTGCCCTCTTCCTCTTTTAACTTGCTGACAACATGGTTGCCTGGAGTCATACACTCCGGATGGGAGTTTCTTCTTGGTAAAAACTAACGGATATGGGATTGTCTGCTTCTGACCTTATTGCTATTTTCTAAAAATGTTCTCTCAGAGGATGCATGGGTCACACGCTCAGTGACCTCTGCTGCTCATCAGCATCCTGTAACCCAGGCTTCTTGGTTTTCTCCAGTTCCACAGAGCCTTGCCCAGGCAGGATAAGATCAATCTAAAAGAGCTTTGGAGATGGCTGTACCAGGCAGGGTTGCAGAGGCGGGTGCTAGATGCCCTATTCCTGTGCCCTTGGAGAGCTGGGGCAGTGGCTGGTTGAATATGGAGGTGTGGGAATGCTGGGGAACAGGGGCACGTCTGAGGGCCGAAGCTACTCAATAGCAGGGGATGCAGAGTAAGCCCAAGGGAGCTGGTAGACCCACCCCCAGGGCACTGCCTGGCCCAGCTTCTTCTTGTCAGTGTCACAAACTTCTAAAGCTTTAAATTTTTGTAGAAAAACCGCATTCCTTTTTGAGTATTTGTATCCCTCTTAAAAATGGATTTATTTTATCCTCTTTATACCACACGAGTGATTTTTTATTTATAGAAGCTGGTGCACAATTTCTCATTTTGATGGGGATTTGTCTTCAGAATTAATTTAGTCATTTCTTCTTCTCTCCATATCTTCAGCAACTCACATAAACATTACTTTGAAAGACTAGTTTATATGATTTATTGGATCTTTAAAAATCCATTAATATCTCTTCCTATTCTGTAATTATTTTACTTAAAATGCTATAAAGCTGTGTATATGTATATATGTGTATATATATATATATATATATATATATATATATATACAATTTATTTAGATGTGAACACTTTAAGTGTTGCTCTGTTTTTGTATTAAATACAGGATAAAAAAAAATTACCAGACTTAGTTGTGGTGTTCACATATTTCAATGTGTTTTCCTCAATTTTTGTAAACACAGGAGCAATACTGCTATTTTTCCTTTACTTTAAACTTACCACGGAAGAGAGAGAGCCCAAGCAGTTTTCAATTAGCTCAGTCTTTCTTTTGCACCTGACATCCCTTGAGTAAGGCAGGGTGCCGCCTGGCTTTGGCAGTGGCAGTTTCTTTTAACCAGGGGGCTGCTGAGTGCTTTCCCCATTACTGCTAGAGACAGAGAAACCATGCCTGCTTCATTACATTGCTTTACCATGATGTCTTTTTTTCTGCACAAGTATCCTGAGATGACTGTGGTGGATGAACTATCTATAAAGGACAGCCTACTGTGATTTGTAATCCTGCAACTGCAACAGTGGGCATAAGCTGTGTAAGACAAAAAGGCTTTTTCCAGCTTTGTGTGAGCTGCCACTCAAGCATTTAAAAACATGGAGTCTGCTCTCTGAGCCCAAAGAATTCCCATTAATGTTAATGAAAGTCACACACTTACCTCAAAGCCAGATAGGACGCCTCAATCTTTCCCCAGGAATCCTAGATTATAAAGAAAGAGAGTCTGTCCTTCTTTTCTTTTTGTAATGGAGTGCAATGGAATAATGGAGCTTAGGAAGAATTTGGCAACATTTAAGAGTAAAGCCCTCCATTTGTTGACACTAGAAAAATACCTTGGAGTCTGAGCATAATTGCAAATGTATTCTTCTGTGCTAGATATTTTTTTATTTCTCTCCTCCCTCTCTCTCTCTCATATCTTTGAAAGGAAAATAAAAATAATTTAGTTTTTAAAAGATGAAACAGATTTTTTTTAAAAAAATTTACACACTCTACTCTTTTCTCACTAATTCAGTTCAAGATTCCTCCTTAAAGGATAGAATCTGAGAAAAGGAGAGGAGATGAAATGAAATAGATGAAAGACACAGGTAGAAATAATGGCAACATAATGAGGTTTTGCTTATCTCTTCAGGGAGCATATTCCATTATTCTTATTGAACTAACTGCTTCTGATCGTGGCTGGCTGAGTGCAATGCAAGCCCTTCTTCTACAAAGTATTAGCAAGATCAATTAATAAACCCTTATAACCAAAAATAATAGTAAAGCAACCAACAATAGGTCACTATCACATAATATTGTTCTTCCAGAAATTACCATTTTATGCTTCCATTTCTATGTCAATCCACACAGTGAATCCCATTCACTTTGGGAACTTTGGATTAATTTAATATTTTGCTCCATAAAAATGGTAGAGGCTATATATATAGTGGAAAAGACCTGGGTTTTGGAGTTAGTGAAAGAATGAAGTTTATTTAGTCAACAGGTATTTATCATGTGTTCTACACCTCAAGTCCTCAGCCCCTTAGGGGTGTGGTGTGGGATTTTGTATATGAAACTTAGTTTCTCTGTGCCCAGTGTGGTGGACATCTATCACAGTTTTGTTTTGTTTTAGGTACTACCTCTCCCCTTCCTAACAAGGCTGTCAATATCATAGTTTTACCTTCTCCATAATATGAATCAGGGTGGTGAATCTAAATATTCAATCTTAATGTCCATTGTGTTTAATTCAAGCTTGGATACGTGGCCCAAACTGGGTCAATCTGTGAATTTGCTGGAGCTTCCTTGAAAGAAGTGGACGATTTTCTACAATCCCAAACTATAAGGATGATGTTGATGTAGACTTTCCAGGGACAATTTTACCAGACAATAGATTTCAACTCAAAGAGAAGGAAACCTAAAGAGCTGGGAAGAGTCCATACGAAAGAGCTGTGGTATCATATTTTGAGTCTCTGCATCTAAACATACCCAGATAAAGCCTTGGGCATTTTGGTTACATGGAACTAATCAATGTTTTGTCTTTCTCTCTCTCTCTCTTTTTTTGTTTTGGATGGACAGGCACCGGGAATCAAACCCGGGTCTCTGGCATGGCAAGTGAGAACTCTGCCACTGAGCCACCATCGCAGCACCCATGTTTCTTCCTTTAAAATTTTTGATTTGTTTTTAGGCTAGTTGAGTCCTATCAAGGACATGTTGGTTCCTCATTGCTACCATTTCTACAATGAAATACTAATGCTTTTCATCTAAAAGACTTGTGATGATTGGATGAGATAATGTAGGAGGAAAAGGACTTGGAGGAGCCCCACTAACCTGGAGATGAGAGATGTAAGGAAGTGAGTCCTATGTTTAAGGTCCATATTCTCTAGGGAAGTGATCCGTGAATCTTGGTGATCTGCTCTAAGGTACCATATTTCAAGTGAATTATGTTTATAAGTTATACTAAAAGAAAAGGAACAATACCCCATAGCCACCAGTACCTATTTGTTCAACATATATTTATTTATGAGTACCTCTAAGTTTCAGACACTGTCCTTAGGTGCTGGGGATGCAGTGGAGAACATAGCAGGTCAACTTCTGTCCCCATGGAGTTTCCATTCTCATAGATACAGGACCTTACTGAGAAAACTCACTCCAAGTAGAGTTTGGATGAGAAATCAGGTCTGAGGTATAAGATTAAGAATACAGTTTCATTGACTAGCTACTTATATTATTGAGGAAGGACAGGAAAATTGAGAGCCTGGGGATATTTCTTGCATTGAGTGCTTTCTATTTTCAGCCACATTCATGCTCATGGTCTTTCTTGTCATTAAATTTGGCAAAGTAGGAAGGCAGAATTAGAGATGGTGAATCTCATGATCCATGAATGAGACACCCAAGACCAATGCTGAGGCGG